>PVIC010002059.1:52439-82140 GCA_004025085.1 Thryonomys swinderianus | reverse complement strand
TGCTAGCCTACCCATCCTAATGTAGCTATTACAAATGAAATTCTTGAGAAATCTAAGGCATGGAAAATGCTGGTAATTTTATAAAAGGTAAAAAAGTTACAAAATAGGGTTGGAGATTTAGCTCAGTGGCTCCAGTGCCTGCCTAGCAAGCACAAGGTCCCTGGTTCAAACCTGGTAACCACATACAACAATACTGGGCATGGTGGCTCACGCCTACTAGAGATCAGTACCAGATACCACAAATGTCTGGTTGTGATGGTGTAAGCCTGTAATCCCAGCACTCAGGAGGCAAAGGCAAGATTGCTGAGTTCGAGGCTTGCCTGGGCTACATAGTGAGCTCAGGGCCAGCCTGAACTACAAAGCAAGACCCTGTCTCAAAAAAAAAAGTTACAAAATAAGGTATATCATATTATTCTGTTTTTATAAAAATGAGTCTATATTGTCATATATATCTGGATAGCAACTGGATAAAAGATCTCTCATTTAACCAAGACAAAAAAATTTAAAAAACCAAAAAATAAAACCTACAAAACCTACCCCCCATACACACAAAAAAATAAGCAAAATAAATCTACAAAAAATCCTCAAGGTTTTGCAAACTTGAGTTTATAAACTATTAGGAATGTGATGAAATAATTATTTCTCTTCTTTTGATATCTAACTCCATTTAGTTATAAATACATATTGCAAATTATATTCTATACAAAATGATATTGATTTGTATTTTTAGAATCATGTTTTGTGAAAAAAAATTATACGACTGTTTTGCATATACTCTCAGAGTTGGCAACATTAGAATCCCTTTAGAATCACCTGAAACCTTCCATAATCTGAAAGAATCTTTGACTTGGTCCATGGTGCTGCCCTGGGAATCTGATCCTGTATGAAAAATATTCTTTTGCACCATATTAAGAAATCTAGTGTTATCCTTTGATCTATATGGGAGCTCTGCTATCTCACCACTTACTGCATTGCTCTTCAAAGTACTCTTTTTTTTTTGCTTTTGAGACAGGGTCTCGCTTTATAGTTCAGGCTGGCCCTGAGCTCACTACGATGCCCAGGCAAGCCGCCGCAAACTCAGCAATCCTCCTGTCTCTGCCTCCCGAGTGCTGGGATGACAGGCGTGAGCCACCATGTCCGGCACTGTGGTATGCGGTGTTGATTGTTGGTGGGCGTGTCTCCACACCCAGCATTATATGTGGTTACTGGGGATCCAACTCAGGACCTTGCGCTTGCAAGGCAGGCGCCGGAACCACTGAGCTAACCCTCCGGCCCCCTCAAAGTACTCTTTAAGAAAGAGTTGGCACGGTGATATCCAAGGTTTAATAGCTAAGTTTCTGTTGAATTATAACACCTACTGTTACAGCAGTTCTAGCAAGCAACATTTTTAAATTGAATTCTTTATTGGTACATTTTATATACAGCTCACAATCACAATCAACACTGGGGAATTTGTACCAGTATATGACACAAGTTAGTTCTCATTTTTACCCATATCCCTACCCACCCTCACCCCTCCACCCCTTACATTCATGCTATTTCTTTTTCTTTCCAAATCATATTTATTCTTTCCCCTCATTAAGTGACCTCTTTAAGCACCTAAACTGTCACTGACTAGGATGCTTTCAGGATTATGAGACTTTGCCCAAGAGTACATCATTGTTTAAAATAAAATAATAGAGTATATATAATCTGAGAGTTTTGCATAGACTTGATTTTAAAATGACACCCATTTTTGATTGCAGACTTGTGCAACCATTGTGGAGATCTGTGTGGAGATTTCTCAGAAAACAAGGACTAGGGGTCCCATTTGACCTTGCTATCCCCCTGCTAGGAATATACCCAAAAGAATTTTAAAAATCATATTGGAAAGACAGATGTACACCCTTGTTCATAGCAGCTCAGTTTGTGATAGCTCAATCTTGGAAACAACCCAAGTGGCCATCAACTGGAGAGTGGATAAAGAAGATGTGTGTGTGTGTGTGTGTGTGTGTGTGTGTGTGTGTTTTAATAAAATGGAGTATTATTCTGCCACAAAGAATGACAAGATTGATTCATTTACATGCAAATGGATACACCTGGAGGACATGCTAATGAGTGAAATCAATAGATCACAGATAGGCAAATACTGGATCTTCTCACTGATATGAGCACCTGTAGATGCAAATGAGCTCTAGAAAGTATGATAGTCTTTGTAGAATGGGAAATTTCCAAAGGAAATTTGGTATGGGGATATAATGAGGGGAAGGAATAAATATGATTCTGAAAGAAAATAAGAGCATGTATATAGGGGGTGGGGAGGTGTGGGTAGGTGGGGATATGGGTAAAAATGAGAATTACTTGTGTCATATATTGGTACAAATTCCCCAATGGTATGTGTGATTGTGAGATGTATATATATATATATTGTACCAATAAAGAATTCAATAAAAAAATGACACCCATTTTCATGAAGGATAATGCTTGGTCAAAAACCCTTCCTTATATTATTATATTCAGATATATTTCATGCAAACACAGGAAAAAAAAGACTGGAAAGACAATATGAAGTCTATAGTAGGGAGCTCATACAAGATCTTCTGTTTGCACCACTTTAGTTTTTAAAGTTTCAGTGAACTAGAGCATGATGAGCAGAATAAGAGTACGAACACTGAAAAAGATCCAACAGGAGACATCATGTCGCTAACATACTTGGCAGGAGAGGCAGGCTAGGCCGGCCACAGGGTGTGAGCTATGGTTTTCTAATTTAGAAAAATAAAATGATTCCTTGTTGGTCCGAAATTTGTCACTCTTCTGAGTGACAGGTAATTACAAGTCACTTAAAATGCAGATGTGTTTCCTAGAGGGTAACTCATTTATCTGTTGCCCCCCTGAATCATTTATCAGATTTGTTTCAGTGCCAGGACAGGGTCTGGTGAGGATGAGGCAGAGACTGAGCCGGGTCAGTGTTACGTGAAGGGAGAAGTTGAGAAAGGTCAGGTACTCGTTACCCTTCCCTCCTTCCCCCTCCTTCTCCCCACGACGTTCTAACAGCCACAGAGCCAGGATGAGAACTGAGAGGGCACAATGGCATCACTATCATCATCCTCAGTCACTGACAGCACCTCATGGTGGTGGCGCCGTGGCTAAGAACTCAGCGTTGGCCATGGCCTGGCTGGCTCAGCTTCACCTGTGCCCATTAACAGTTGTCTTTGGGACAAGTAACTTATCTTCTTTGGGCCTCAATTTCTTCACTTGAGGAATAAAGATAACAGTTTCTGGTCCATAAGATGATGAAATAAGCACAAGCATGTGGCCACATAGTATGTACAAATAATGCTGCTTGTGTTTCATGCCAAGGGGCCCACTAGGCGCAATGTGCTATTATCTTAGGTAATTCTCACAGTAGGCCTGATGTGCACATACAGCTGTGCCTATTTTGCACTTGGAGAGACTGAGGTGCAAATAAAGCAATTTGCTGGAGTGTGTCTAACTAATCAAACAATAAAGTGGGGCAGTATGAGTCCTTTAAAACTGACTCCTTCCCGCCTCACTACTGACATGAGATACACCTGTTAATTCCTCTCAGTTCTGCTTCTCTCAACTTTTCCCACATCTCTGGGCTCTATTGCTATGGTCAGAGTGATCCTCAACTCTTCTAGGCTCTCTCAAGTTTCTCTCTACTTCAGAGAATATCCTCAGCAGAGGGGCTGCAGGGTTCTTCCAATGCTCAGGTCCCATGTGTATCCCCCACTCATACATGACCAATAGGGAAAATGGCAAAGCTTTCAGACCTCTCATAACTTGGCCTTAGTCAGGCTTTCTAGATTAATCTTTCTGACAACCGCTGAGGCTTTTCCCCTGTTCCCTAGGTTTTTCTCTCAGGCCCTTTTCTCCTCACCCCAAATGAAACAGTTGACAGGTCATCTTGACTAAGCCACTACTAATGCTTAGTTAAATGCATATCAACAACGTACTGTGTGTCAGGCACCATCAAGGGTACTTCGGATACTCGACCCCACCTTTCTACACATTTGCAATTTCCGACACTTCAGTGGCCCCTGGAGATCTGCTACGGCATTCCTGTACACATGACAGAACTCTTTTCCCTGTTGGAAGGTCATAGGCACCTTATCTCACCTGTTTATTCCTAGTGTCCAGCACAGAACTTGGCACATTAACCACTTAACACAGATTTACTATCATTTTAAATAAATGTCCTGAGAAAAATCTTCATGATAGACAATAGTTACCTACAATTACTTGGTGGGCAACCCTACCTAGGAAAATAGGGATGATTAATTGAGAGAGAAAATTTTCCCTTTATTGAAAAAAATAGGACACTGTTGGCTTGCTTTAAGGAAAAACTACACCTGTTACTTTCGAACAACTCAGAGAAAAGTCTACTTTTGTCACTGCAGAGCCCCAGAACTTGGTACAGTGGTAGATACTCAGTAGGTCCTCAGTCAACACTTGTTCAAGGAAAGAACAAAGGAAAGACAGACAGAAAAATAAAAACCTGGGTGCCAAGAGAGGACCTGGAAGTGCAAGACCTTTGTCCTTGGGCCCTGTGCATTATACCCTGAGATGGTGGCAAACACGGGTATGATCCCAGTGGTGGAGCCTGGGTAGAATAGGGAGATCCTTAGGTGGCCTGCCACATCTGGAGCAGGTTTGGGAAAACACATGTAGGAAAACTATTGTTGTAGAATGACAGGCTGACATACTTAAACACTGAGTGGATGAGTAAGCTCCACTGACAGGAAGAGGAAAATCAATTTCTTGCAAATACTCTAGAAGCAAGCGTAGATAAGTCAGTAATCCTTCCTGATACACTCCACTGGGTAGTCTCCTGATACACCGCACTGGTTGAACCTCCTATATACCTACAATACAGGTGAACAAACACCAGCCTTTGACAAGAAACAAGCAAACTCATGTTGAAAAGTCCCAGAGAGCCAATATCCTTAACTGTGAAGCACTTCTTCCAATAAATAGCCAGCTAGAATTTTTACCAGCCAAAGACAAGACCAGCAATACCCTTAACAGGCTGAATCACTGACAAAAGTAGATCTATTTCCCAGAGATCATGACCTTCCCCCCATCCTTCAAATGACGCACCCTCCCTACTTAATGCGATCATGGCAGTGATTCACTATACAGATTCAGAAGAGATTAAATTAGACTCTGCATGTGGGAGAGCATACTGCCTGACACACAGTGGGTCCTCTGTAAATGCTTTCTTTTTTTAATGCAACATAGGAAAGAACAGCTCATCTAATCTGTACTTGGAATTTCTCAAATTACTCATAAGAGCACTTTAAAAAATTTCAGAAAGACAGAGTATGCAACCCCTGTCAAAATAGTATTAAGAGCTGAAACACAGACAAAGATAGGTAATTAACTGCTACCAGCTTAGATGAAAATGTCTGCAATCTTGTTTAAGTGCTTGGGTGATATAAAGCATTTGGAGACAAACCTTGAAAGATAGGGTGAGGGTAGGAAGTGGGGAGAAAAAGTTTACAACACTGATACACAGTCAGCTTATTAGAAACTAGTTCACACACAAAACTTTTAAAGTGAAGAATTTAAAATAAAGTCAAAGCTATCTCAGACAACCTTGCCTGACGAGGTTCCTGAAGCTCCCCAAAGGGTCTCTTTCTGTAGATATATCCTTTAATATAGCACAGAGGGACATTTTCGCAAATATAGCTGATGATAGACCTTTAAATCAATTTATAGTAAAGTGTATCAATTCATTAATAAATCTTCCTCTGATTAATATGAACCTTTTAAACACACTCAGCTGCAAGGGATGGTGACTTCCAGAAAAAAAGAAGCCATCTTCTCAAAGCAGATAGGTACATTTTCATTGAGAAAGAAAACGCCTGGGTTTAAGTAAGAAGAGAATTCAGAGGTTTAAGTAAGAAAAGAATTCAGAAATCAGTGGAAAATCCAGTGTCCCTGTGGAAGTGGCTAAGGTAGTTTGTGACCTTTTCTCTTTGACTTACAACATTTTCTGCACTATCAACTCTGGTGTCAAGAACACATTAAACTTCTTTTAAAAATGTATGTATACATTTATGTTCATGTGTAAAGGAAAATTCTGAAGAGGTAAAATACAAAGTGTTTAAAGAGATTATATTTAGAGGTAGTGAGATTTGGGGTCAAATCTTATTATGCTGGAATCAATAATCTTGTATCATTATGTACAACCAAAGGAGACTCAGAAACAGAAGTAACCATAACATAATGTTCAACTCTGTTCACACTGATCCATATCACAACTGTCTATTGTGTCTGTGTGTGTACACCCCAAGCCTTACTTTGCAGTGGTGTCTACCCTCAAGGAAAGGGCTCATTTGTACCGAGGCACTGTTTCTATTATTGACATTGTGTGAAAGTTTTCTAGAATGGAACATGAGCACAGAAAAATCTAAATGGCCTCAAATACTCCATGACCCAGAGCTGACTGTTAACACTTCCAAGACTTAGCTCTAAAGAATGGATTCACATGTACTTAAATGGACAGAGTCTCAATACAGGGGAAAAAAAAAAAAGGATAACTGAGAGATTAATGACGAATCATTTCAACTTAAATAATCAAATACCTATATATTTTTAGGCAAACCATTTTTGAGTTGTTTGCTGCTTTTTAAAGCACGTGGAATGGATATTAAAAACTTACTACAAGGCTGGACAGTGCTGACTTCACCAAAGATAATCTGAGAGTGAGCAGATAAGTAATGGTATATAAAACTAACCGCATGAAAGTGTGGTTTTCATATGAAGATTAAAACTATTCATTTCAGATTCAGAGCTAATGACAGAAGAAATAAAAAGGTTTCCAGTTGCCTCCAGAAGACGTTAGAGAAGTCAAAGAGAACACACCATTGTTTGGTCCTGGTTGCTCATTTTTATTGCTATTAAAAAAAAGGAAGAAGAAGAAAAGAGAATTTTTCCCGAAAAGGTATATTATGGCAGAAATAGTAAATGCTAAACTTCCCCAAAAGAGGAAGTTAGTTTCTTACATAGAAATGGGTGACTTGCTCTGTATGATATTTTAAAAATGCCATAACAAGAATAAGGCAGTAATAAAAATAAATTATTTCCCTTTTTGTGAAGCATGTGAGGGTAGGAAATTGACCTAAACTGCCAAAGAAATGAGGAAGTACCCTTTTCACACTGTCCTCAGAAAGCTATTTCATAATTTATCCTTTCCTCAAATGCCCTTCTTCTGCCACATGCCTGCTCTCTGCTCTTCAGCTGTCCTCTCTCCTTGCTCTTCGATTAAATTATCTCATATCTCTCCCTGAACCTCTCCTCACAGCCTGTCACATCGCTGTACCATAAGGCTTTGAACGTGCTGCCAAGCAGCACAAACACGGAGCTGCTCACTTCACCTTGGGCAGGAGCCGCTCACTGGTGTCCCAGTCTCAGGTGCAAGACAGAGACCCTGTAACAGGCCCAGAAGGGCCGGGGTGACCCAGAGCCTCCCTCTTCAAAGAAGGCGAAATGTGGCGTGACTGGCCCACAACAGCAACCCACTCCCCAAATAATCACCTAAACATGCCACTTGTCCTCACCCTGTTATCTATAAAATCAATTTTCTCTTGAGCACGTGGAATTGAAAATATCAAGTTGGGCAGTTACCACAAGCATAAAGCTTTTTATCTTATTTTCACTTTTGCAAAATAAATAATTTTGAGTCTTTAAGCCATCTTTCACAAAATGATGTCTCAAAAAACTTCACAGAATACTCAATCTAAATGGCATGAATTATCTAAAAGAGAAATACAGAGAACATTGTATAATATGCCAAATTAAAGCATTAAATGAAAAGGCAAACAACAGGAAATCTTGTAAAATGAAATTACAGAAACACACAGATGAGATTCTCCAGTTTGATGACACAGAAGCACACACTATAAAGGAATGGGTCACTGATTTAAAGGCGGCACTTCAGAGGAGGAGGAGGAGGAAAAGGAAGGAGTGGTTGATAAATAAGAAATACCACACACGAGCCAAGAAGATTTCACATTCAAGAAGAGGTTTAAAACACAGGAGACTGGAAAGCAGATCTACATAAATGAGGAAAAAGAGGTGTTATGGCTCACTGTAGCGTCCTCTCATTTCCTCCCCCAAGCAGGATTACTGGTGTCCTGTATCCAGGTGGTCAAAGCCTTAGGAACCAAATAGCTCTATCTTTCTGTGGTGAAATCTTAACACCAGCACCAAAACACCTTATAAATGTGCACACAATTTGGTTTGGTAATTTCAATTCAAGGGTGTGCAAAAAGACAGCTATACAGAATACTCTTTGCTCTGTTCTGCATGTTTGCTTATTACAGTGGAATAAGGCAGAAACAACTTGGGTGCCCTGTAATAAACCAGGATGCAGCTACATAGGCCACCCAGATAGATACCAGACATGTTAGTATGAATAGTATTCATGGGACACGGGAAATAAACTGGGAATACCATTGTTACATTTTTTAAAAAATTGATTTTATTGGTGCATTTTACTTACACATCACAATCACAACATTCAAAGTTAGTACCAGTACATGACACAACTTAATTTTCATTTTTCCCATTCCTCTGCCCACCCTGCTGTTATATAAGCTTTGTTTCCTTTTCTACTAACAAATCTTTTATTTCTCTTCTGTATTTAACCCAACTTCCCTCTTCCCTTTGAATATTTTCTATTTCACAGTATCTATCAAACATTTTAGGATTCATTTTTACCTTCAGTTTCTCATACCAGAGAAAAGATAAATTATTTACACATCTGCGACCTATTTATTTCACTTATGAGGATGTCCTCAAGGTATGTCCATTTGAGTAAAAATGATTCAAATTCATCATTCTTTATGGCAGAGTAATACTCCATTTTATAGGCAAATCACATCTTCTTCATCCAGTTTCCTGTTGATGGGCATCTGGGCTGTTTCCAAGATTTAGCTATCACAAACTGAGCTGCTATAAACATGGGCGCACACATGTCACTGTGCTATAAATCTTTTAGTTCTTTTGTGTATACTCCTACCAGGGGAATAGCAGGGTCAAATGCGAGCTCTAATCCTAGTTTTTTGAGGAATCTCCACACTGACCTCCATAGTGGTTGCACCAGTCTACATTCCCACCAACAGTGGAGAAGTTTCCTTTCTTGCTGCAGCCCCACCAGGGTTTGTTGTTAGTTGATTTCATGATAGCAGCCATTCTTTGTGGAGTGTGATGGAATCTCAGTGTTGTTTTCATCTTACAATTATTACATTTTTTGTGTTATTCTTTGGACTGGAAGACACATTCAGGATATACACATTTATTAATATGGATGATAAAAATGGAAGTATTAAAACTTTTCATCACCTGCTTCTTTTCAAAAATATATTTAATAACAATATGTTATTTTATGATAAAGAGAACAACCAACAAAAGATAAGGTTGTGGTTTTATATAGAGAAGCCTGACCAATGACAGAGCCAAAGGGCCTTTGAGTGACCTGAGTCACTTCTGTTATTTCACTGGCAAGAACCAAACAGTTCCAGAGCAGGAAAGTTCTGATCTCAAAAATGCTCATGGCAACAGGTGTCATAGTACACACCTGCAATCCTAGGAGTCTGGGAGACTGAGGCAGGAGGATGGGGAATTTGAGTTGTGGGCAACTTAGTGACTTCACAAGACTGTGTTTCAGAGTTTAGAAAATAAAAGCAAGCAAGCAAACAAACAAAGGGGTTCTAAAGATAGCTCAATGTAAAGGCCCTAGGAGAAGGGGAAGGAGAGGGGAAAGAGGGGAGAGGGAATAGAAGGATGGAGAAGGAGGGAAGGAGGGGGAAGAAGGAGAGGAGGAGGTGGAGGTGGAGGAGAAAGAGGAGGAGATACATACATATGACTGGTACAGTTTGAGAGTGTAGATTCAACTGAGTTGCAGGTCCTAGGGGATACTGGGTTTGGGAACAAATGACTTCCATTTACCTTGTGTAATGCTTGAAAATGCTCAGAAAAATATCAGTCCTCAGATAAGGACATTAAAAATGCCTAGCATTGGTCACAGGAATAGCAAGTAACAGCCCATAGTTTGCTTTGAGGATGTATGTTCTACTGAACTACAGACTGCTTCCTTTGCTTATTGCCTGACAGAAATACCTCAGTTCACACAGGTTACTTATCAACTGTTGCATCTTGAGTTTCAATTGCATCAAACCCCTTGACTGGTGAGTCAGTAACATGGGGGAAGCCCACAGTGTGACCTGGCACTAACCAAACACTTGAAGGGATGTGACCAGCTGTCCTGAACACAGCAATGGGGTGAACAGAGGGAACTAGCAGCATCTCACTATCTGGCTTTTGGATAAAGGAATGTTTTTTTATCCTGTTCTTCCAGATGCCAAGAAACATGTCCTCTCTTCCACCTAACACAGCTTGCATCCCTTGCTGGGTTTCACTTGGTGCTGCCTTTGAAATGCCAGAAATCTTCAGCATAAGCACTGAACTGCACTATGTCCTGGTTAATATTTACAGTGAAACATCACAGCAGGGTCTGCAATGCCACCTATCTTTTGGTTTGGGATCAGACTAAAGTGGGTCCAGATCCCACTAACTGAGTGGGCTTTACCAGATACTGGTTACTTGCAGATACCAAAGTATGATCAATCTCAATACTTTCCTCACTGCAAGATTAGTGAAGATATTAGGTCTTCCCCTCTTCCCTTACTGCTCTGATCATCTCAGAGGGGTCTAATCAGCACCAGAGTGTTCACTGTAGTTATCCTTGGCTCCAGAGAGCCAAGCCCACCCACGGCAGTGTCTCTCATATGCATGCCAGTGTTGATAATCACATACACTGACATAGTGTAGGGTCTTATTGAAGGATTGCTAGGTCCTTCTAACTGCATTTCTTGCTTCAGTTATCCTACTCCATCATCAGCAGGACCAAATACTTAGTAAATATTTTTTAACAGATAAACCCTCAATGGTACCTCACTGTCTCCTGAATTTAGGGCCAAAATCTTTACTGTACTTTCTTGGGCAGTGGTAAGGATTGAACCCAGGGCCTTGGGCATGCTACCCAAGTGCTCTACCACTAAGCTACAACACTGATCTTCAATGTAGTTGCCCAAAATACAGATCCAGGTTTTCCTTCTAGTTTTATCTACACCCAAAATCTGACAAATAATTATTAGGGCCACTGCATTAGTTCAAGCCTACTGGGAATCAAACATAAACATGTAATTACATGTGTAGAAATTTGTTGGAGAAAGGCAGGGGGAACTTGGAAACGCCTTCAGCTCAGGATGCAGACTGGCCCTGGGACAGAGACAGCAGGTGAGAAGGAGGACTGATATGAAGCATCTAGTAGTACAGGAGCCAATGAGATGCCCAAGTTGCTCAGAGAGGAATCAGCTGTATTACTGGAAGAGGTGTGTTTTAGCAATCCTATGTGTATGGCCATTCCCTGGAAGTAGTCCTAAAGAGGAATGGTCTTGGTGCCAAAGCAAAGGCAATGGGGTGGCAGTAGCTGGTGCCTGGGTCAACTATGTGTCCTCAAGACAGCTGAGTGGCACATGGACAGTCACTTCCATCACTGTCTAACTACTTAACACTGAATTGAGACACTGTTTAAAAATACTAGGGGGGAGCTATTAAATAAATAAAACAGGACAATAGATTCAATTAGGAAACATCCTAGCAACAGATGCATCAAAGAGTCTACTCACTATCACCAATGATCTTCCTACTGTTTTTGGCATTCTAGCAGCTAGAACTGCTTCATGACCCAAACCATGGCTTTAGAAATCTTAGGCATTTTTTCAAGAGATAAGGTCCTACTATATTGCTCAAATAATCTTTCCACCTTGGCCTCCCAAGTAGCTGCATTACTGGGGCATGCCACCATGCCTGAGTATCTTTTGAAATTTGCAAATATCACCTTCTGAATGTCATCTTTTCCGCCTTGAAATCACCTTCTGTGTCTCTTCCCTGTTATATTGCTCCTATTCTGATCTATGTGTTTAAATTAATTTTGTATGATCTTATTTCTGACATTAAGCAGAAAGACTCCTAAGGGCAGGGACAATGCTTTTTCCAGTTATGTCTCCTTTGGTGACCAAAACAATGTCTTACACATACAGCAGGCTCCTACAGAAGGCATACTCTTTATGGAGTGTCACAACTTCAACTTTCTTGTTGATTTTTTTAATAGATGTCAGTGTTATCTTGTATTTCTGATTTTTTTCTACGTCTTTATAGTTCAGACAGAAGTCAAACATCAGCCAGTTTTGGTGAATGAATTCTTTTATGATTTGCTAATCATTTCATCCTTTTTTTCTGCTAAAAGCCTACACTCAATTACTTCAACTTTGCCTCAATAGGGGACTAACAAATTGCTGAATATAATTTGCACTTTAAACAATAAAGCTATTAATGGCACTTTAGCAAGAACACCCATTATTTTCTTTGCGGCAATACATCAGTATTTCATCTGTTATAAATTGCTTGGTCAGCTTCAAATGGCATCAGAATAAATCTTTCTCCTTTTTGCCGCTGCTGTTCATGATAGAAAAAGGTGGTAGAAGGTAGCGGGGCATATCAATTTCATGCTCCACAACTCTGTAATTCATTTCTAGTGATAGCCTCTTGTAGTCCTCAACTGACTACATGCTCATACATGTCCAGATACACATGAAAAGTCACAGGTAACTCTGCAATATTAATGCCAACATGAAGAGGCTTCCAGGTGAAGGGCTCAGTGACTGTACAGTGGAATTTATATGATGAATGCAGATTTTAGTAACGGTTCAGTTGGAAAAAGGACCAGAAATATTCTAAAACTTACACTACTCCAGACACGGGTAAATACCACAGACTCATTAGACACGACACAGACTTGTCATCTTAAAATGAGGAAACTATAGTTTTATACTTCTGAGAAATACACCTAATAAGTGCTACTTTAAAAAAATCCTTTGTGGGCCAGAGATTTAGCTCAGTGGTTCCAGCGCCTGCCTCACAAGCCAAGGTCTTGAGTTCAATCCTGATTCCAGCAACCACATACAATGCTGGGTGTGGTGACTCACACCCACCAGCAATCAATACCACATACCACAGTGCCGGGAGTGGCAGCTCACACTTGTAATCCCAGCACTTGGGAGGCAGAGACAGGAAGATTGCTGAGTTTGAGACTTGCCTGGGCTACATAGTGAGCTCAGGGCCAGCCTGAACTACAAAGCGAGACCCTGTCTCCAAAAAAAAAAAAAAATCCTTTGTATTGACATACACTTTCAGCATTATTAATTTTTGCACTTCTGAATATAGCCCAATATCACAAAATTGTTGCCTGATAAATATTTAAGCAAATGTTAAGAGATGAATGTTTTTCATTTAGTCTACTTAAGTCAAATTAGCAAGTATTGCTCACTCATCAAAACTAAACAATACTATGTCATCTATATTTATTATAAGCTGGTCCCTCTGCTATATTTTAAAATTTACTGGGATTTGGGAGTTATAATGCTAACATTTTGAATATATGGAGGACTTATGAATATTGCTATGGATAATGGTAACTAGCTGCTTTTAATGTCTTAGGCAAGTGAGAGGAAACAGCTAAGCTTCTGCATGAGGGATTTAAGATAGATAAGAGAGTGTTCTGATATCAACTCTAGTTAACCTCTAAAATGGGTTAATGTGAGAGATTAATTTTTGAGAAGTTTTTGAAACAAAAAGCATCTTATCTGTGCATACATCATTAACTATACCCCCAAAATAAAGGTGAGGTAGGAATTGGTTCTATATTCTTCAAAGGACAAGTAGATTTATTAAAATTATATTGAAAATAATATAATTTTCCGGAGTATGGATATTTCACATAAAATATTGCTACCAGTTAACATTCAAGGACCTGAATGAATCTATTCCAAAGATGTGACTTGTCATTTTAGCCTTTCATTTATTATGCGACTTTGGGTAAGGGATTTACCTCTAAGATCCAGATTCTTTTCTAATTAAATGAGAATAATGTCACTTCTAAGTACCTACTTTTCAAAATAAATTATACCAGAACTTATTGAAAAGTTATATTTTGAACAAATAATACACCATCTGATTCCTATAATATTACGTGGTTTTAATACTATATTCTCATTTTATATTCTCAAATAAATTGTATATGACAAAATTATTTTTCATTGTACTGGTAACAATTAGAAAACAAATAGTAACAGATACATTTTAGATCATGGCAATTAAGTGAATAACAATCTGATAGTTATGAAGTGTATCTTTAAAGTCCAAGTGTTTTGTGTTTTTGTACAAATCTCTCCATGCTAAAATTTCTACAGTGGATCTTTATTATTATATCACAGTTGTATCAATAATTTCAAAATTCTAGGCACAAGGAATTGAGAAAATAAAACATTTCTGTGTTTCAGGATTTAGAGAAAATAATGCTTTCCTAACCACTGGAGTACATTTTCCTCCTCAGGGTTCATGTGACAAATTTTGACAACAAAATCATGGTGGAGACTATGCAATTTACACTTAAAGTGCTGTAAGTGCTTTTGTGTTAGGATGTGTATGATGACAATCAAATACATTATCTTTTTACTGTTTGGATATAGACCTATTTTGGTTGTGGTCACTGAAACCCATACAGGCTAAAAAGAATGTATCATTCTAATTTTTATCTCTTTTAAAATGTGGTCTGGGGGCTATGGCATGTTTTTTCTCAACAGCCCAACTTCCCACTCAGACACCACTACAAAAGGATTACTTCAGTTGGGAGTAAGCATGAAACCACACCAGCTTTTGCAGAGCTGAATCACAGACAGGAAGATCTTACATGTAGGAAAATGTTGGTGTGTGCTTTGTAAAGCACACAGAGAGAGAATAGTAGTAAAATGAACAAAATTCATGAGGAGAATTAGGCAAGGGCAAAAAAATGCAAAGATGTAGAAGATCTCAATCATGTCAAAAAAGGAAAGTTCTAAGAGAAAAGCAGTTAACTGTTTTCATTAGAGTAGGAAGCAATCTTAGGCATTTAGAGATGAATCTTCTCCCTGTACAGATTAGAAATTGAGGCTTAGAAAGAGTAGGTGACTTTCTCAAGGTCACGGCTATAGGTTGGATCTTAAATGTCCCCCAAAGTCCCGTGTAGTAAAGGTTATTATCCAGTGTGGTGTTCCTAGGGGGTGATGCAGCCTTCAGTGGGTGGAGTCTAGGGGAAGTCTTTGGGTCACTGAAGATGTGTCCTTGAAGGGGCTCTGGGACCTCAGTCCTATCCTCTTTTATATGCTTCCTGGGCATGAATTGCACAGTTTTGCTCTACCACATTACCAGCCATGATGTGCTGTCATAGGTCCAAAAGCAAAGGGCCAAATTGATCATGGACTAAAACTCTGAATCTGTGAGCTGGAGTAAACCTCTTCTCTTCATAAGCTGATTTTCTGGGGTGTCTGTAATAGTAACTGAAACCTGACTAACACGGCCACTTTAGGCCAGGAGGAGTGCTGTACCAAGAGAAAAATGAGTGGCAGACTCAAAGCCTGAAGGGCTCACAGCAAGAAAAGGTGGCTGTCCACCTCCATCTGAAGGGTGCTCTCCCTTGACATCAGCCTTGTTCATCAGCCGCTGCACCCTCAGAAATGAATTTGTAATGACAATAGGCAGGACTGGAAGGACATTTGCCTGTGCTCCAGTGTTCACCCTGGTTCCAGTCTGCCGTTTGAATAGCACCACACCCATCAGTACTGGGCAGGAAGCTCAACAGATATCATCTGGATAGGGTCCCTCCAGGGAAAGAACCATGAATTTACAGGCTCTAACAGAGGAATACCTCCTCCTTGGCCCAGATACTTCAGGAGAATACCCAGATGAAGTACAGAAAAGGGGAGGGTGTGCATGCTTCCAGAAATAAGGTACAAACATACAGAAGAAATTCCAGAACTAGAAGGTGCTCTTCTACTATCAGGCCACACAGAAGACTGGGGAGAAGGAGCCCTAACCTTGGAGAGCAGGGATCATAAATATAAAGCCATCTGGAAGGGTGTCTGTAATATGTAATTTATATGGGAATGATAAACTCCATGCCTAAGATACAACAGCCCCAAATGGCCACCACCAAAACATAAAGCACATGTTAAAAGGAGTGTAATACCCATAGCATTACATTTTTCCACATGACTGCAAAATCCATCACTGTTATGGGCTGAAAAGCCAACCTTCTTAGAACTTCCAAAGAGAAACAATTTGGATGAACCTCTTGGTCTTGTGTGAAAGAAGGCTAGTTATGATTAACCAGAACCATATGGCAGTAGGTGTCAACTCCTTCAAATGTTACACAATAAATACAATTTTCAGGAAAGGTAACTAAACTAAGAATAGATAACCTAATGATGTCAGATGTAGCCTAGAGCCCCTTCGCATGCTTTCACAAGCATTTAGCAATCAGTTTTAGCCTCTAGCTGAACAGCCTTCATTCAGGCATCTATACATGATTTGTCTGCAATATTAAATAATCACATTCTGTAAAAACAAGTTCACAATAATACAACAACAATACTCTAGGACTCTAGGAGGCCTATGCTAATCCTCAAACTTAGAAATGCAATTTCTTATTCCAAACTGGCCTTTTTCCTACCTTATTTTTCTTGTCTTTTCAACTTGACAGCAATGATTCACCTTCTAATATATCCAAATTTGCTTGTTTTTGTTTCTCCCCATACAGAATAAAGTCTCAGAGGGCAGGAATGCTACTTTTGTGCACAGATATATCACCTGCATGTAGAACAATGCCTGGCAGCCAGAGGAAACGTGCAAATGTTGGCTGGCTGAATGAGAATGAGATGTGTATAAAACCCTTTTCTCAGATAACCATGAAGTCGCCTCAGTATTATTTTGGTTCTAATGAAAATCACCAAAGTTTAAAAAAAACCCTCAGTTCAGAGGTCAGCGAGGGAAATATTGCTATTAGGAGCAGCAGAGGACCCACTTGAAAGGTTTTGTGTACGTGGAACCAAATCAATGACCAACTTGGCCTGTTTTTGGAAGTATATGTGAAGGGGCACTGAGAAGGACTGAGCAGTAGGAAAAATCCTTTACAAAGGTTTGTCTTTGTAGCCTTATAGTACTACTATTACCGTTGTATTTTTTTTCTGGGCATGTAAAACACTTCTGCATATATTATTCTACTTTCATAATGGCCCTTGAGGCAGGAAAGGTACATTCTGTATCTTGGAGAATGCATCATTTGTGCAAGGCAGTGGGTCACAGAAGGATTCTTCCTACTTTGGCTTAAAGATATAAGAGTATGTGTTACAGATCCAGTACTTGCTTCACATGGCATGGCTGAAAATAACACTTTCATAGATAGATTACCCACCTGCCCACCTCCACGCTACCAGGGGAAGCATTTCACAAAAACAGGTGACTTTCCAGTCTTCGTTGCCAAAGTGCTGGGAAATCAAGTAAATAATGTGAGACAGCTGAAGTCTTTGCTGCCAAATAAGTAGGCATTTCAGGTGATATATTCTCAACACACTGCATATCTTTGGTTGTGTTATACTGAGCCAAGGTGGGGGGGTCTATAGAGGCAATAGAGTTTATAGTCCTTATTTAGTGCCCCACAGTAATAAAAGATGCTAAGAATCAAACTAAACTTCTCTGGTGCAGAGTAGCTATGCCATAACAAGGAGAAAGGAGGGCCTAAAATGCGTCCTACCAAATCAAAGACATGTGCTACATGAAGTGGTCATGCCTTGAGAATCATATCCTCACACAAAGAAAAGCAGTGCAGCACCCAGAGAGGAGCGAAGGTGTGGTAGCTGGGGAGATGAAGACCTTTGGAGAACTAACTACCAAAGGGGATGAATCAGCTCCTCATCTGAAAACACCTACAGATTCTGTCAAACCTGCCTTCACTCTTCAAGAGCTTCAAGGCTCACAAACAGGAAATTGCTGGGTATGACTTCACCTGACTCTCAAACTCCTGAAAGAGGAGCTTGTCCCAAAAGTAATGAACAAAGTGCGGAACCAAAGGGTAAGAGGTGAAATTCTTTTACAGGGTATTAAGTGACAGAAAAAACTTTTCAAAATTTTTTGGGATTTTAGCATTGAGCTCAAAGCTGATCAGCGTCCATACTGATGAACCAGTGTTTCACAGAAATGGAGAAAAAATTGAATCACAAAGGGACTCCAGGATCCAAAAACATTGTTAAGAAGAAAGAAGTGAAATTAAGCTATCCATTACTCATTTGTTCAGTCACTCGTGACAGTTTATAGCGGGATCTTTTCAGAAACAGAAAACTGAATTAACCTAAACACATGAGAAGATTTATCATTTCCAAAAATAAAGGTACACAGAAGTAGAGCAGTCCCAGGACTACTCTGTTTAGCAGATCAACAGTATCACCAAGGGTGTTGGTGATACCTAGACTAAGAATTGAACCCTGAGGATCAGGGGCTGGGCCAGGACTCACTGCCCTAGAACAGATGGCTGCCTAGAGGAAATACTCAACTAAATCAAGGTTGTGCAAGCACAGAGGGTAATGACTGCTGGGTGAGCCCCGATGGTCACTCAAGGAGTCGTGGAGTACAGTGGTTCACACTTTAATCTTACTACTAAGAAAGCTGATGCAGACCACAAGCTCAAACCCAATCTCGGCAATTTAGCAAGACCTTGTCTCAATCAATCAATCAATAAAGGGCTGGGGATGTGGCTCAGTTGTCAAGTAACCCTCGGTTCAAATCTTTGTACTACAAACAAAACAAAACAGAACAAAACATACTCATTGAACACCTGTATTTTGCTCTTGTGTCAGCAACTGGAAATACAGAACCAAGGAACTTCCAGTCTGCAAGAGCCCTGAGATTAACTGGGGAGACAGACATTAATGAAACAAGCCACAAGATGAACGTTGTAACTGTGACAAGTGCCATATTGGAAAGGAATGTGATGATGTGATAGCATGTAGGGACCAGGAATGTAGGTCATGTGAGAGGCAGGCGAGATCTTCCCAGAGCAGGGACAATTAGGCTGTGGCAGGAGGGGAGGAAGAAGCACTTAGATGAAGGCAGCACATGCAGAGGCCAAAGGGAAGGAGGGAATATGCCTCAGATGGAGAAGAGATGGGGAGGGGGAGCTGGAGTAAGATAAAGCTAAAAGGTACGCAGGAGCCAGACCATTTTAACAAACATTTCTTTTAATTAAAAATATATTAGACCCTTTGTTGACATGAAGTTTTACACAAAGGTGCTAAAACACAAGGTGCACAAATGTGGTAATAACATTAACTGTCAGTTTCCTCTCCCTTCAAAGAATACATTTGTAGTGGCTTCACTTAGAGGGTCCCATGAGAAGAAACACCGGAAGTAGAGACTGGAGGCAGGGCAAGAGGAGACCTGGGAACTGGGTTTTAAAGACAAACTACATAGTAGTAACTGATGAAGAAAGGAAGAAAATAATTAAAGGGTGAATAATGGGAAAAGGGCATAAAGGAAGAGTGTGGCTTTGAGAAGGGGTGCAGCAGGACCGGAGTTGACGGGGTAGTGACATGATACAGGTAGGTGAGGGTGGTACAGGAGGCTCTGTATATAATTTGGGGAGGCAACTGATCTTCTCTTTGTCCCACCCTCAGAGAAGAGCCCAGAATTTACTTTCTGCTATTCTGGAAGGTAAAAGCAAGGAGACTGTAGAACTCAGTCTCCTCTGCACTTCAGAGTGTTTGAGGGGGTGCTGCCTGCTCATTTGCCTTGATGAGGCAGAACCTACTCAAGGGAAAGCACCATGGAGCCCTGGCTCAGACAATAAAAACATGCCTCAGGAATATAGAACACTACCCACCTCCTCACAGGCTAAGTATCATCCCTTACTCTGATTCTTAAAACTAATAAAGTAATTCATAATCTTTCAGTAACCAAGTACAAATGCTCATATTAACACCTTCTGTTCTTCAAATACTTAAAGCTTCTCTGAGATAACTTGTAGTGACTATGCATTGTCAGGAATTGTGGACAGTTTACTCAGACTTATGACTTACTTGGATTTAGGGATGTCTACCCTGCCTTGTGTGATCAACTACTAGGATTATTGGAAAACATCTGCTCCACCCTTTTGGGTCTTCTACTAGGATCAGTGCATTAGGATTATTAGTGGACATTTGCCCCACCCTGCAGGATCTTCTGCTACAAGAATCATTGCACTAGGATTATTGGTGGACACCTGCCCTCCCTTATGAATGCTAGGATTTTGGGTGTGAAGGCTTGGTACCAGAATTGGCAAGCTAGGGCCACTGCCTTCTGCTGCTGCTGCTCAGAGTAGCCAGAGTTGGGCTCAGCCTTTTTCTCACGATTCCAATTTTGTTGTTTGTTAATCCTTTTGCTGTGGGACTCAAGGGGGACTGGAGTTGGCCATGAGGGTTCTGGTTGTGTCCTCTTACCTGTCTCCCACAATGCATTTCTTTTACCACATGACTGAGCAAATGATTTATTGGCCTCTCATCCTCAAAGTAGACATTTAAAATGTGACAGAGTCATCTCAGAGAAACTTACCCCATTTGAAATGAGATTGAGTAATTACCTGGTAAAAAGGAAGAGTATTTTCCTCACTGGGAAATCAGTGACAAGATCTATTAAAATGAAAGACTTGGACCACAGCAGAGCAGGTCTGAAAAAAACAGAGAGAAAAACAAGCCACAGAATAATTAACACATGTGGAAAAGCAAACAATTTCCAGTGCACAGATGATTTGGTTTTAGGAAAATGAATATGTTTCAATAAGAAAGGGAAAAGCATAAAATACACTGAAGTACCTCTTTAAAAGAAACAATATATCCTAAAAGCAAAATAAGACAACTAAAAGCCAAGTAAAACTCTTACATACACAGACTTCACAGATTACACAAATTACTTTGTCTGAATCATCCTAGAGAACTAGGAAATGGTCACTAGACTATATTCTATCACTCAGGAAGGAAGTTCATGTCTCTTCTAACCCAACTATGAAAAAACAAATCACTGAACCGTGGAGACAGCCTTCCCTTCAAAACAGGGATAGGGCCTGTTTTCTTTAGTTCAGAAGAAGCTGACTAACTGAGAGCCCACAGATAATGCAGTCCTGAGCAGCAAAGGCAAAGGGTGATGTAAGTGAATGTAAGTCACCGGGTTGGAGACATTACTCCATACAGAACTAGGATGGGTGACAGGGTAGGGACAGGAGGATACGACACACAATGTCTACTTGTTCGGGTCTAGTTTTATAAGATTATGTATATATTTGTGACTTTTATCCTAAGCAGCATGAAGAATTGACATTAAAGATGATCTGAATGGGCTACTGGTCTTTGGAAAAAGGAATCATGTTTTTTTTTCCTATGAGCTTTCAAAGTATGTGTGCTTGTAACACCCAAAGAGCTGCATCTTCTTCTGAAAAACTAACGCTTCTATAATTTAAACATAAGCTTGTTTTCAGTATCTGCAAAATATATGTGGATAAAATTCAACATCTTAGCAAGGCAGTTGCCATAGAAACACACAACTCTGTACAAGAGCAGTCCACTGGCTCATATGGGGAACTTTGATCACAGTTATTTATTCAGTGCCTTGTGCACATGAGGCCACAGACAATACACAAAGGACAGTTGGCACACACTGGACAAATGCACACATTAAGTACCCACTCTAAGTAAGCAAGAGGAGATGAGTCCCCCTGTGTGTGCATGGTGGGGTGGGGACAGGAATCATGTGAGTGGGACCTTATGATGCAGCTATTGCAAAAAGACATATTTAATACACAATGGGCAATGGTCTGTGCACTGCACACACTTATCACTCTGGCCAGTGTTCCACGAGTTCTTGTAAAAATGTGGATGTGAGTACTAGAAGCAGCACTTACAAAAATAGTTTTATTTTTACTAGCAGAGCAGACTCAAGCTAAAAATAAATTAAATGGGAATTTTGTACTGCAGACTTTTCAAAAGCAGAGTGTCAGAACACCTAAGACAAACACCACTGCTCTATTAGGAACTTCTGTGTGACATTGCAAAAAGTGACATTCACTTTCAGCAGAATCACAGTACTGCAGACCTCGTTTCTTCAGAGACAAAGGGACCCCCACAGAGATAACAACTATGGGAGTCTGAAAGCACAGTTTGGTCCTTATGGAAGGATTTTTGCCTTTGTGCTTCCACTAAAAGAAGCCAAATTATCATACCTCTCTTTTACAATAGGATGGTCCTAATCAGAAGGAGATGAAATAGTATTCAAGGACTCTGCTCCCAAAACAACTATGCTAAGGAAGTTTAAGATTAAATAAATTTAAAGCTATCTAAAGTGCTGCTGTATGAAAACACAATCTTTCTGAGCAGGCACTAACTAGCTATGATCAGTATAATGATTCAGAAATCATATATGTGATGATAATAATGATATTTTCTTCTAATGAAACACAAGCACTTTACAAACATTATTTACTCAGGTAAATTACAGCTACTTGTAACAACACCTTACAAATGGGAAGATGGATATAACTACTCATGATCTGTCTCAAATCACAGATGACTAAAATCTGAATTTTAAATAAGCATAAATAATACAGTACACACATGCAAATGCACAAAGTATCATATAAGGCACAGTTAAGCAACTAATTAAAAAGTCACTGAAGAGCTGACTCAAAAATCAAGTTAAACCGGGTGTGGTGGCTCATGCCTGTAATCCCAGCACTCAGGAGGCAGAGACAGGAGGATTGCTGAGTTCAAGGCTTGCCGGGGCTACATAGTGAGCTCAGAGCCAGCCTGAACTACAAAGCAAGACCCTGTCTCAAAACAAAAACAAAAACAAAAACAAAAAAAATCAAGTTAAACCAGGTAACACAAATTTGGTACAGCAGTTAGGGATATTCTGAATGGAAAAAGGTGTTTAATGTCTCACATTTCCATGACCACCCATAAATGACAATGGCTAGTGGACCATGATGCCAACCATAGTCGTGATGCACCACACAGAGCCATGTGAAGGTACCACACAACCAGGCAATGGAGCACACTGACACCTGGGTCACTCCAAGGCTGATACTGTGCGCTAGCAGAAGTGAAGCCTCTTGCTGAAGGGATCTACTCTCTCTGGACTTCATGGCTAGAAGCAGTCTGACTTCTCCCCTTCTGAGATTCAGCAGAGCAGGAAGGTGTTCCTCAGGGAATGCCTGAGCTCTAGGCTGGGCTCCAGGACTTGCAAAGAAGACTCCGTTAGGTTCCCCTAAAGCATTTTGATGATTTTCAGACACTGGCCTTTTTGAAAGTTTCTGGCTATAACCAAGACTTCTCAAGGGCAATGACTATATCTGTCTTGTTCATCTCTGAAGCCCTATGAATGTTTATAAATTGGTAGCACTCTATGAATGTTTGCTAAATAAGTAAATAGGTATCAGGACTAGATTCAAGTTATTAATTCTCTTATCAGATAATTCATGAATTTGCTGAAGATCTGATAAAAATGGTGGGGTAAAAGTAGTAACGTTTGAAGCTGTTTCAAGAAAATTCAGAGACCAGGGATCACCCATGTACATGCATTTTCATTTCCCAAGGATGAGAGAACAAAGAAGGATTTTAATTTTCTATACTTAATGATGGATGCTATGGAACTACCCATCATGGATACCCTTGTTTCTCGATCTTGAAGGAACACTGCTCTGAGCACTGCAGATGAGGGCGTTATAATTACAGCATACTTTTTGACATGTGTTTCTGAAATCCGTAAATATATCCAGTGCCCTGAAAGCAAAGCCACTGTTGGTGTTTTGAAAAAAAGCCATACTAGTCAATCAAAAATAACAGGCATGATCTTCAAATTCTCCTCAAGTCCTGCAAAGCTGAATTTTTCCCAAAGTGTACCAGTCACTGATAAAGGCAGAAATTTACCCTTCTCTTAATACAATTGACTTCTCTAAAGATAACATATCCAATTGCATCAGATTCGCCAGAATTCTTCTGAAGGATTCCGAAGGAAGCGTTTAGTGGTAGTGCAGGCACATGGAGATTTCCAACAGCTCAGACGTTCTCTAAGTACACAAAGTGGGGGAAAGGCCCTCTCTGCAATCGTTTGATAAATAGACCAGGGTGGTCTTTTTGCTTCTCTTCTGATATAAGTGAACGCAAATTGGATCTGCATGTGAAACGCATCTGGTAAAGGCAACGAAATGCTAAGTATCAACTCAGCTTTAATTTCTCTACACCGCAAGTGTTGATATTTTCTGTTTTAAGCAGGATTATCCTGCTTAACATCTTGGCCCACTAATTTTAGTTTCAATTTGGAAAGAATAACATGGGGGCCCTTACCAGCAGGTTCATTCACTTTTTCAGAGTTGGCTAAGCACTAATTTCTCAAAAAAAATTTAGACTGCTCTTTTAATAGCAAAACTTTCAAAATTATAAAATGGAATTGTTTAAAAATATTTTAGTGAAGGTTCTTCATCTGTCGTAATTCAGAACTAAAATGTTCCCCGAAGACTCATGTGTTAAAGGCTTGGTCCCCAAAGCAGCAATGCTCACGGGTGAGGCTTTGGGAAGGTGGTTGGGCCAGGAGGGCTGTAACTCACTGAGGGCACCGGAGGCCAGGCCTAGCTCAGGGGTCACAGGAGCCTCGTGTCAGGAACTACGGTTCTCACATCTTCCTCACTGCCTTCCCCAGACTCTTCCATCTCTGACCATGGGGGATCTCTGACCATGGACTGAAATCTCTGAAACTATGAGCCGAAAGAAATCATCCCTCCTTTGAATTAATTTTCTTAGATATTTTGTCACAGTGACAGAAATCCAGCACATTTTTTAAAAAGGGGCTTCAAAAGGGGGGTAAAACACATTTCTACCCTGTGAAATTTGAGGAAAATTCATTTAGGATACTTCAGATTATGCAAAACAGCTTAATTTCTCAGAGAGCTGAAGGGCTCCAGGGTTTTCTTAAAATGGAATATTCCCCAAATACACCATCTATATTTCATGATCAAATAAATCTATTTTCTCAGTAACATTTGAAAATTATAGCCCATGGATGTAAATTTAAATGCAGATCAAAATATTAGGATTGCACACTGGGTCACAGGAGAAAATACATATGCTGTGGACCACGGAAAAGGCAGGCTCCTGTTGGACCTTCACAGAGCTCTGAAATTTGTCCTCCCAAAAGCATCTGATACCAGGTCTTATCTTGCTCATGTGCCTCTTCCTCAGAGAGCCTGAGTGGAAGCTATGCAGTATGGTATCATTTTTGAGAAACTAGTGAGTGAGCCAAGGGCTGAAGGAGCTACCTACTGAAAAGTTGTTCTGTCCATCGGCGGATATCTTCTTAAATGCTGCTATCAGCCACCTTTGACTTCAGCTGGACCTTAGGGGCTGGAGGTTCCAGAAGTGGCTGGCAGCACACACATGCCCAACTTTCTCACTGCTGTCCAATTTCTTTAGTGGCTGGAAAGGAGAAACACCCTGTGCCACTTCAGAAATCTGAGTTCTGATGGCCATGAGTTTTCCAATGCATCCCTTCTTTTTACCCATAAAACTATTTATAGAAATAAATGAACAATCTTTCTGAAAGGGCAAACTGACATTCTTTCTCTCTATGTGGACATCAAAGGCACTAGAAAGTACCTATTCTTTTTTTTTTTTTTTTTGAGACAGGGTCTTGCTTTGTAGTTCACGCTGGCCCTGAGCTCACTATGTAGCCCAGGCAAGCCTCGAACTCAGCAATCCTCCTGCCTCTGCCTTCAGAGTGCTGGGATTACAGGCGTGAGCAACCACGCCCGGCGAAAGTACCTATTCTTTGATTTAGCAATCACTTTCTAGGAATCTAGCTGAAGGAATCACTGGCTATGTAAACCAAGAGGATGTGCAGAGTTTGACCACAGCAGTGACTATGGAGATTAATTTTAACTAAACCTCTAAGAAAAGAGGATTGGCTGAATATATGAAAACTGCCTGGCCATTAAAATTTCAAAATAATGATCTATATTGTTGATATGAAGAGATTTCCATACCACAGTGTTAAGTAAAAGAAAACAATAGGCTTTGAAAATACCTGCGATGTATATAAGAAAAAGTCTGGCAAGATATACATTCTAGGTTCCCCAACAGTTCTGGGGGGGACTTCCCAACTCACTATTTTGGTACAGTGTCTCCAGCCCAAGAGAAATATCTAACAGTATAATTTATTAAGCAGTTTGGCCCAAACAAAATAACCATTTATGTTCTAATGACTTCCTAAGCTCCTTGAAAAAAAATGATATATATATATATATATTTTTAATTTGAGACAGGTCTCGCTTTGTAGTTCAGGCTGGCTCTGAGCTCACTATGTAGCCCAGGCAAGCCTCGAACTCAGCAATCCGCCTGTCTCTGCCTCCCGAGTGCTGGGATTACAGGCGTGAGCCACCATGCCCGGCACTGTGGTATGTGGTATTGATTGCTGGTGGGCGTGAGTCACCACGCCCAGCATTGTATGTGGTTACCGGGATGGAACTCAGGACCTTGCGCTTGCAAGGCAGGCACCAGAACCACTGAGCTAACCCTCGGGCCTGACAAGTTCTATTTTTATTTTCTTCTTAAATAACCTTGTGCTAACTTGTGAACAGAATGTGTACACCTTTTGGGTAGTGTGTAACTTTACATTTTGGGATCAGAGTGGATACCACTACCCTCATTTCTTGTTCCACATGCTGCTTATTTTTTTCACTAAAAACTTAGCAATCACTGAAGACTGAGTTATGCAGATACGATGTCACCAAAAGGAATGTAGTAGGGTCGAACCCTAAACTAGGGGGACCTCCAGGTAATGTCAGCACAGTGCTGTATAGGTATTTCCCATGTTGATGAAAAATACATTGTGCCAATCCAGAGGTGCACTCAGAATGTTTACGGTGCCCAGATCACCGTGGCACACAGTTTGGGAACTGCAAATTCACAACCAAATGTAACAGTGTTTCTCCTAAGATTATCAGTGACTTTTTAAAATGTGGTTTTCTGCTCCCTCTCCCAATAAACACGTCACTTATTACAATTAGGAAAAACCATTAAAGTGATATACATTTTCTCAAAAGTTCTTTGGTCCTTAAAAGAAGATATTCTGCTTTCTTCAATTTTTTACTCGGAAGCAAAGCACAAACATGAACACTGAAAACGGAAAGTCTCAGACAATGCTGTCATGATCTAAAAAGAGCGTATATACTCACGACTAAGCTTCTGCAGTAGCTTTTCCAATGGGAAGCCCTGCCCCAATACTCACACAGGTTGGATCAATAAAGTCACTGGTGTCAGGACACTAACCCAGACTCACCCTGCTTCCTGTGGGAGCCGCTATGGCTGTTCAACAACAGACTCTCTGTCCCTCTGCTGATGCACTTGTAACAGAGCACGGTCATGCCCTCGTGGGAACTGAGCTGCAAATGCTCTTTTGCTCTTGGTGTGCAGAGCTTTAGTCTCTGGATTAACGGTGCTCTTTTTAAAACAGTGCATGCTGCTTTTCACCCTGGTGTCCACTGCTGCTGTCTTTAAAGGTCTCTGCTGCTCTCTTTGTTCCTTTCTGGTTACTTCTGCCCTGTTTTCAGTGTTCATACTAAAGAAATGAATGGTCTTTTATAGTTTCACCAGTTGCAACTTTCAGAACCAACTTAGTGAGTTAAGTACAACAGATATTTAGTTCCCTTTGCCATTTAGTTGGTATTTTGTCTTTGTCTTCATTGTGGTTGTTGGGTAGAAAGAAGTGTTTTCCAGTGTAATGCTATTTTAAAAACCTGATGAATTTTTAAAAAAAGTTTTGGCACACATTATTTAAGTTCTGTAATGGTTAATATTTATTTAAGAGATACCTAGGGAATTATAGTTTTTTTAATTTAAAAATTTCTACAAATATACTTGTCAATTTCATTCTACTCTTTATAAACTTGTTAGAATAATGCTGCAATAATTAACATGTAATAGGTAAAATTTTTAAAGCTTTGCATGAACTTAATAGTTTTCAACATATTATTTTAAATAATAAATAAGAACTCCCAATCCTCCTTAAAAAGTTTAGTTGCCCTTCATTTATCACCTTTTAATATGCTACATATTTTATCTGTTTATCTTAATTGCCTTTCTTCAACTAGAACATAATTTCAACAGGTGTAGGGATTTCTGTCTGTATCAATCATTGACTTATCTGATCCTTTGCACCTAAAATATAGGGGCTCAATAAATATGGTTGTAAAGTCAGTGAATGAGTAACTAGTTCTTAAAGATGTTTTATAATTTCATTCCAAAGGGTGAAATTTTCTAAAAATGAACAATAATATTTATGTAAACCAACTAATGTCAAGTATCTGTCACTGAGGATCACAAGTTTTTCAGATTTTGGAATATTTGTGTAGGTCAGCTGAACATCACTAACCAGCAAATCAAAAATCCATAATGTGCCATAATCTGCACTTTGATTGCTCAAAATCTACGGATTCTGGGGCAGCTTGGATTTTGGATTAATCCACACTGCATTTTATTTTTAAGTCAAAATGTATTTCCATTGTGATGTAAAGTCAACTACTTGGTTGCAATGAAATATATGAATGAGAAGAATCTAATTTATTATTGTTTTCTTTCTGGGAAACACTTCAACTTTCAAGTAAAGAAGCTTATAATTGACAAAGTATGGCAAATTCAAGTAGAACACTTAAAAGTGCTGGGGTAAGCATGAAAACTATTCTTCAAAGCACAAAACCAAGAGTAATTGTTAAAGTAAAAAAATTAGAAGAAAACTAGAGCCCATGAAGGTAAGACTGACTTACCCAAAGCCCTGAAGCTGTTATGCATTCTAGAGAGGCCAGGTAACCCATGGTGGGCATTTGTGGGGAAGTCAGCTTAGTGTCCATAAGGGCAAAAAGGTCAAAGCCATCAGCTCAGAAAGGTGAAATCCCCATTGGGCAAATTTTTACAAAACCTCCCCCAGGTCATTCCTGTGATGGAAGAGGAAAAAATATTCAGTCACAGACAATTCCAAACTCATCTTTATAGTTTAGGATCAAAAATCAATGTTCATTGTGCACCTTCTCCCAAATCCAAACACTCATAGTAAAATGTCCTGGGTGGCAGTGCCTCCAAACACATGGCAGAAGAAAATGCAGTTGGGGATTTAGTTCATTGGCATCATGCCTGCCTTAGAAGTGCAAGGTCCTGAGTTCAATCCCTGGTACCATGAGAAAGAAAGAAAGAGAGAGAGAGAGAGAGAGAGAGAGAGAGAGAGAGAGAGGAGAGGGAGGAAGGGAAGGAAGGAAGGAAGTAAAGAAAGAAGGAAAGAAAGAAAGAAAGGGAAAATGCAAAGCCTTTAGAATAAAGAACTTAAGTGCTAAGTTTCAAAGGATTTTCAGAAACAGTTCCAAATAACTGAATAAACATTCATAAACCATAAAACACATAAAGAAGTCAGTGCCATGTGGAAGAACTAACTGTACAATCAACTGAGTGGGCTGCAGATACAGAGTGTATCCAAACACAGAATACACATGCTGAAGTTCTTAATAAAAAAAAAAAGGAAACAGCATTTAAAAATATGTTTAAAAATCCCCAAACTATGAAAAATGATTAAGTAAATGTGAAAGACAGCCAAAAACAACTTCTAGAAATGAAAATACAATAACTAGAAATTCATTGAGTAAATACAATACTAAATTAGATTAAGTTCAGAACAGAATTAGTGATTTGAGAGATGAAAA
>PVIC010002059.1:0-52339 GCA_004025085.1 Thryonomys swinderianus | reverse complement strand
TGAATAATCATGGCATATCAGATTGAAAAGGAATGATCGGAATTAAAGACTTTTGAGATTCTGAACTGTTTGGGACAAAAATGAAGATACAGTTGAAGGTAGGACTTTGAGTTACATAGGATGTTACTATCTCTGGGGGAAGCACTGAAGGAGAACAATATGAACAAATGTTAAACTAACAGAAGAAAAAACAAAGAATTTCAGACCAAGCAAAATCCACTCAACCCAAATGAAGGAAAACAAAATATAGGAAGAGCACAAACTGAAAAATAAGATGGTAAGTATTAATACAAATGTGTTAACATAATCTAAACAGTAGAAATTAATTAAAGATTTTGGTTAAAAAAACTGATTGTGGTATAAAATTAAAAAACAAAACATATTCACACAGATTTGCATGTGAATGTCTGCCCTAGATTTACTCATAATGGCCTCAAGCTGTAAGCAATACAAACATCTATCATGTAGTGAATGGATAAATTGTGGTATATCCACACAATGGAATGATAGCTAAATATAAAGAAATAAAATTCTGATATCTCTAACTCATAAATGAATCTGAACAGTATTATGATAAGTGCAAGAAGTCAAACACCAAAAGCTATGTACTACATAATTTTATTTGTATGACATTCTAGAAAAGACAAAACTGTACGAATTAAAACAGATCAGAGGTTTCCTGGGGCCAGAAATGAGTGAAGGAAATTTGCAGTAAAGGGCATGAGGAGCTCTCAGTGCTGGGATGGAAATGATCTGTATCTTTATTGTGGTAGTGGTTACATGACTGCATAGGCTGCTTATCAAAATTCACCAAACTGTGCACTTAGAATGTGTTAGTTTTATTGTGGGAGAATTACACTTTGGTAAATCTAGTAGGAAACACAAAATCCAGATTTATAAAAGAATATAAAACCTACTGTGTTTGAAAAAAGAAGGTTTGAGAGAGATATATAAAGGCAAATACTAGCCTAGAAATCTTTTTTGCTAAATTAAATGTGTGCAAAATTAACTTCAGGCAAATAGATGAAAAGGATCATAGCATATGATAAAAACACATATTTAATTCAGTAGGAATATGTAAGAATACTCTGCTTCTAAAACAGATCTATGAAATATACAAAAATGAAAGCCACACAACTTTAGGGAAAAATGATAACAGGATAGTCTTTCTTGAACATACAGGCAAAGATTTGAACAAAATATTAGCAGTTTATTTATAAAGAAAAATAATATGCCCAAGTTTCAGTTGTTCTTGTAACTCAAGATTGCTTCAATATAAATGTTATTCATCAGATAAAAGAACAGGAAGATATTATCTCAAAGTACATAAAAAGCATCGAGTAAAAATACATCACTAATTTGTAACTAAAATTAGTAAAGAATAAAAAAGTCCACAACTGGACAAAGAGCAACACATCAAAATCCTACTATAAATATCATTCTTGAGGGTCAAAGTTCAAGTCACTTCCTGTAAAGTCAATGGAAATTTGTCTATTATAACCTCTATTTAACACTGAAGATTCCAGCTACCTCAATAGGGTAAGAAAAAAGAATTTAACATTATATGAATTAGAAAGGGAAGAGGCCAAAACTATCATTACTTGTCAACTACAATGATCTACCTCTAAGGAAAACCCCAAATAATCTACAAGACTTTATATTAATAAGAAAGGCAATAAAGAATTACATATATATACCATATATACACACACACATATATATATATACCATATATGTACATGCGTACCCTATATATACATATAAACCATAAAACCTATGATATATATAAGGTACATAGTGCATCAACAGTAGATTGGCTACATGAATTATAGTATAATAAATATAAAATATATTGAACTAAAAAGTGAATAAATTTATTAAATGAACTAAAGCTACATACACCAATGTGAATGAAATTCAGGATGTAATGTTTCTGGGGCATGTTATTGTTTATATAAAGGGTTAAATAATACAGAATATTCTTTAATGATACATATATAAATTGTAAAACTAAAAAAAAGCAAGACAATGACTAACTTAAAATCCAGAAAAGTAGTAGAGGAGAGAAGACTACATTAGAAAAGAGGTACATACAGCCTTCAATAGTAGTGATAACGTTCTTCAGACATGGGAATGTAGACGCTTCCTTTTCTAGTTCCTTAAGGTATTCCTATGTGTTATATATTCCTTTCTATAGGTCTTTTTTCTGTATGTCTTATATATGTACTTGCTAATTTAAAATGTTATACCTTATTTTAAGTTGGCAAAAGACACAGGAATTTCTTTTTTATATCTAAGTTTTGAAATTAATATTACTTTTCCTTGTTTCTGGAAAGTTCAAAGCCCCCACTCCTAACACAGTGAAATAACAACAAAAACCCCTCTTGGTAGGTTTAAAAGATAGACAGCAAAATTACTGTGCTTTCATAACTGTCAGCACAAGAAAGAAGAAAAGCAACAGATGAACAGTTTAAGAAAAAAGAAAGAATATTTACTGATAAAAATAGAAAAAAGTTTTAAAAACTTTTCAGTTGAAAAAGCAATGCCTTCATTTGAAAGAATTTTTGTTCAGGCAAAAATAATGGCTGGCTGGCTGATCAGTGTCACAAAGAGTGAAAATATTTCTCTTCCCAAAAATGTTTCAAGTTGCCAATATAAGTGAAATTACATTACTGACCAAAAATTCTCCTAGAGTTTGCTTCCTGTCAATCCAAAGGTTAAAAAAAGCTATATAGAGTCTAAATCCAAACTTCTCTCGTAATGACATATTATCAACAGCCCCATCCTCAAAAAACTTCTAGTTAATTACAAAGTCTGCATTAAAAGGGGATTGAAAATACAGCCTTGAACACAGGTTTGAAGTGCATCATTCCACTTATACGTGGTGGGGTTTTTTTTTGTTTTTGTTTTTTGAGACAGGGTCTCACTTTGTAGTTCAGGCTGGTCCTGACCTCACTATATAGCCCAGGTAAGCCTTGAACTCAGCAATCCTCCTGTCTCTGCCTCCCAAGTTCTGGGATTACAGGCGTGAGCCACCATGCCCGGCTATACATGGGTATTTTTAACAATCTGAAAAATACTCAGAGACCACCCATGTAGTTTAGAAATACAGAAAAAATAAGATATATCTTGAATGTATAAAATATGTGTAGAAAAGTTTGTTTTATAATTTACAAATAGTAAACATTACCTGCCCCAAAATCAGTTTTGGGGAGAGTGACCGAACACTTTAATTTCCTGCCACTTCTTTTGAGTTTGTCACCTATTCACAGAGTAACAGTGTGTGTATGTGTAATTAAAGTGTGTGTGATGCTAGTAATTGAACCCGAGACCTTGAATGAAGATACTGGGGAGTATTTTAATTTTTTATTTTGGGGCCAGGTTTCCCTAAAAGTTGGCAAGATAGCCAGGTTGAGTTCAAATTTTTGATCTTCCTGCTTCAAACTCCCAGAGTGTGGACATTACAGGTGTAGGCCACCACACCCTGCTTAGAGTAATTGCTACAGAACACTAATAGTGTTACATTACTTCTCATTTTACCCATTTTCTTTTTTAAAAATTCTCTTATTTTTTAAAACTTTGTTTTCGGTACCTGAGATCAAACTGAGGACCTTGTGCTGTGAGGCAGGTGTGGTACCACTGAATTACATTTCCGGGCCCTGCCCACCCTTTAGTATGGACCTGTTTCTACAAAGAGCCTCTAAGCCTCTTTAGAACATATGGTCCCTTATATTATCCTTTCTGGCTTCTCCATCTGAATGCTTTAAAGCACAGCACTATAAGTCAAATGCATCTTAGGCTGGGATGTACCTCAGTGGCGCCTACTGGGCAATCACAAGGTCTTGAGTTTGATCTCTGGTACTGGAAAAAAAAAAAACAGCTTCAGGATGGCATGTTCCATCCATAAATGGACCAAATGCATCTCCATGGTATTGGTGATATGTTAATGTAATATTTAATAATAAAACGTTACTTCATGGACTCATACTTTAGCATGCTCTACGTACTTTTCTCTTCTTGAAAAATCCTTGCCTTACAATTATTACTTGTCTCCAAAAACCTGTGAAACATCTCCACTCTCTGGGCTTCCCACACTACTCTCATTGGCACTCCTTATGTAGCTTGTTGTATCACCACACTTAACACTCACTTTTTTTTTTTTTGAGACAGGGTCTGTCTTTGTAGTTCAGGCTGGCCCTGAGCTCACTATGGAACCCAGGCAAGCCTCAAACTCAGCAATCCTCCTGCCTCTGCCTCCCGAGTGCTGGGATTAAAGGCGTGAGCCACTATGCCCGGCACTGTGGTATGTGGTATTGATGGCTTTTTATGTATGTATGTTTGTATGTATGTATGTATGTATGTATATATATATATATATATATATATATGCATATCTCCTCCCAGCTATACCAAAGACACTAACTTATTTTTCTTTGGATCTCATGGTGTAGCACCACAATTGGCAGATAAAAACCTATCATCTACTGAATACCCTATATTAAGCTTTCGACACGCTGTTCCACTGAGTTCCCACAACTCAGTGGGCTATTTATCATCATTACCGTTTTAGAGACAAGGAAACTGACATCTTCAGGGCTCCCTCATCAGTAAATCTTGGATTCACATGAAGATGTGGGCTTCTTTTCACCCCATTGGCTCTTCTCTCCTGTGAAATCTCACCCGCTCACACTCCAGCCTGAGGGCTGTGAGGTTCAGGTGGACCACACAGGGTTCCTTGTTCTCCCTCTGAACTTTTAAGTCTGTGTGATCCCCAGGTTTCTCTGCCCTCACTTTCCTCACCAGGGAGGATGGACAGATTCTGTAATGTCTTCACTATTATGTTGTCAAGAAGGAAGCCCTGTGAACCATAAGTCTTGATCTCGTTTTAATTATTTGCCTGAGACAGCCCTTCTTTTTCAGAAAACCTCTTTCTGAAGCAAGCAGGCCAGACAGTGTTTTGAGGTTGGGTCAGGAAAATGTTCACTCTACGTCTTAGCCCACAACAGGTACCTGGAGCTCCCTTTCCCAAGTGCTGTGCATCAGAGCAGCACACCCAGATGAAGTTTAGCCCAAGACAGTCTCTGTAAGCCCTCTTTACAGAAGAGAAACTGTGTTTCAACAGTATGAAGGGTGTCACACCAAGCGAACCTCCACCCTTCTTCCTGGGGAAATGCAAAGTTAGCTGAGGCCTTGTCACAGACTTCGGAGAGAACGAAATGTCAGCTGTAGCTGAGTTTCCTGGCTTCGCTCCACTTACCTTACCACTTTACCATTATTTAAGATGGCATTTTCGAAGTCAATAGGCTACATCAAAACATCATCTCTCACTCAGACATCGTGTGACAAGTACACAACTGAATTCCACAGCTGTCCAATTAGAAACAAATCTTTTTGAAAGGAAAATGTCTGTCTGTTCACCAGTGTGTCCTGAGCCACAGTTCTGAGATGTGTCCTTGGGCAATGGTGAGTAAATGCTGATTCCTGCTGACCCTATTTAAACACACTGTTGGTTTTAACTAACCACTCCTTCCTATCTCCCAAAAAAGATAACGAAGAAAACACTGTTCACTCAGAGGAAGAGAAACTAAGATTCTTTTTGCTGTTCCTCTCAATCAAACTCTTGCAGGAACAAAAGTGTTCACTGTGGTTTAAATACTTGTCACTCAAAAATAGTACCTGGAAATGCCATGAGTTTCCTATAACTTCACTTCTATTTAAGGAAATGTGCTGTATCAATACTTTCTTTGGGTATAATATGCAGAGTAGCTTAGTGGCATTTTGAGTCTTACGAAGAAAGCCGTTTTTAAAATGTACATGCCATATATATGTTCCTGCTAGACATCGCTGGACACCTGTTTCTGGCAGCAGGACTGGTCTGGCTGCAGAGGGGATCACATGTTCATGTGCATGTACCGAGCTCCAGCTGTGAAATACCTGCTGGATTAAATGGTTTTCATTTGTAACTCCTTAATATAGCCTTAGCAGGTTTTTATTTATATTCCCCTAATTTTATAGATGAGCAAACAGTTACATGAAAAGTGAATTTGCAAAAGTGGAATTTAGTCAGCATATGTGAAGTTTTTTAATGGAAGTAAGAAAATAATGTGTACTCTAACAATCCCTGGAACACACTCCACTTTATGTTTCCGTACATGAAAAAAAACAATCCAAGGAAATGGATCATTGAAAAGTGTCCACGAAATCTTAATAAATTTTTCAGTGATCCAACAAATAAGTAAAACTAAAATCAAGGCATTACAAATGTCAACAGAAACAAAGGTATTACACTACCAGGGATCAAACTCAGGACCTTATGCTTATGAGGCAGGGACAGTGCCACTGAACTAAATCCCTGGCCCTGAGAGTGCTAATTTTAAGGAAAATAAATATATTTCAACTACTGCCCTCTCCTGGTGGCAGAACCAAAGATCTATTTCTTTTCCTTAAAGGATTTTCAAGATTTTTATTTAATCGAGCTATGAAAACCAAAACTGTAGGTAAAGATCGTGCGTCACTTCTCAAGGACGAGTGTTGGTTCTAGGTTGTCGTCAAATACTATCTAGCTGGGTAACTCTAAGAAACCATTTGTATCTTGGGCCTCTATTCTGTCTGTGGAAAATAATAGGATCTACCTTGCTTACCTAAAAGGCCATTGTGAACATCAAACAAACAAATACTCTAAAATCTAAGTCTTTCCACTAATCAAGTTATATCACAGCAACACCTGTTAAGGTTAAAACTGTATTTGTTCTTCAGTCTTTCACTCCTGGAAACTTATGCCATATCAATAATATTTTTATAACCAAGAACATGAGCAAAGATGTTTATGATGTCAGTGTTTATAACGACAAAAAGCCCACAAAAAACAACAACAAAAAGCCAGGACCAAGGTAAATATCCACCAATAGTTAAACAGTGGAACTGACTCTATCATGCTATAAAAGATTAGGCAGCCATTTAAAAGAATCACGCAGAACCTTTCAGTTAAATGAAGAGATTTTAACATGGTTTGGGCGGTTTATTGTTTATTTTTCACAGTGTGGGGTCAGGGGAACAGACTTGTGAATACTAGGCGAGTGATTTACCACTGAGCTAAGTCCTCAGCCTTTAATATGTTTTTTTGGGGGGTGGGTGACAAGATGTAAACAAGAATATAACAAGGGGTCCTAAAAGGCTTATTGCATTTTTTACTAATTGCTGAGATATAAACACTACTTATAAAAATTAACATTTGAGGGCTGGGGATTTAGCTCATTGTTTCCAGTGTCTGCCTGGCAAGCTCAAGGTAGTAAGTATGATCCCCACTACCACATTGCCAGCCGTGGTGACTCACGCCTGTCATCCCAGCACTCAGGAGGCAGAGGCAGGAGGATTGCTGTGAGTTTGAGGCTTGCCTGAGCTACATAGTGAGCTGAGGGCCAGCCTGAACTACAAAGCGAGATCCTGTTTCAAAAAAACAAAACAAAACAAAACCCTAACATTTGAAAGGTAATAGACATTTAACATTTAAAAATATTTATAATTCCTATAAAAATTCAACTAACAAATACTGCTGTAGATAAAAATTAAGAGCAAAGTTTATTATTCACAATTCACAAATTGTAAAAGAAGCAAAATAGTGTAATACAGAATCCCTCAAAAGAAAGATATTTTCCTTAAGTAGGGAATTAAAAAGACTGCATGCTAATATCATGTGTACTTGTAAAACCATATACATTTGATGTAAAATCATTCTATTTCACAGGTAGATACAATTACATGCTTAATTTATTTAAAGAAAGGAAATAAACTTGCCCCACATCCCACACTAAGTGAATGATACCAGAACTACATCTTGCACCCATGTCTCTCTGGCTGTGAGCTGAGCTCTGAAGCTCTGTGGGGCCTGCATAGCTCACAGGGTGATGGTAGTGCAGTCTAAGCTGTCTTTGCATCCTGCTAGTGCCATGCTCATCATCCCTGAATCTGCCATCTCCAGGATGGCAGACCATCACTGTGAATCTCAGAGGCTCTTTCCAAACCAACCCACTGTCTTCCAAACTTTTCCATTGTCAAGTGGAATGTGATCAGTGCAGGGTGTGCTAGAGACAGAGTTCAGCCACAAACCTTTGGTAGGGTAGAGAAAGTAACCTCTGTCTCACAGACATGTCATTTTAATCGCCACTGATCTGAAAATCTTACTGATCTGTTCTTCTCTGAATCAAATACACCTTATTTTCCTCCTCTCTTACTCAGGTAAATTAAAAATGGTAGCATCTTGCCAATCACTAAATATGCAAAGAGCTTTCTTTCTCTACACCCATCACATATTCTTCTCCCTCTACCTGGAGTCCCTTTCATTTTTTCTGTTACTGTTAAACTCTATATTCTCAAAGATGCAGCTCAAATGCCACCTTTGCTGTCAAGATTTCCCTCCTTCTTTTGGACAAAACTTCTTCAGTCTGTGCAGGTTCACATGGGTCAGGACAGACCTTTCCCATCGGTTCACCTGGCTTTGAGTATGGGTTTAGGTGCTGACCTGTCCAATGGGCTCCTACAGCCATGGTCATCTTTACCTCCATAACAGTTCTCACCCTCACCCTGCCCCAGCAGATAGCATGGTTACATTACTTGCTTGCAATTAAATGTCATAGCTTTGGGAGATTATTAATTCATAATGTTAGTAGTGGGTCCAACACTCAGGCAAATAAACCTGCAATCTTAGACCTGCGTAGCTGGACACATCTTCCATGGCTGATTCTTCACTGGGGCCTTTCGTCAGCTCAGCCAACTGCAAAATGTTCTGGAAATCCTTTCTAATACTAGTTTTTGGTCAGGAAACCACACTTGGACTGTAATACATATGTGTGTGTGTGTGTGTGTGTGTTTGGGTGTTCAAATTCTGATCAACCATTAACTCCTAAGTGTGAGATTATTTACAGAAAATAATAATGGCCAAAATTACATAACTCCTTGGATGATTATCTGTGGTATGGAGCAGAGAACAAATCAGTCAGCTGGATTTGTGCATATTTTTATGCCAATTTTGAAGTAGAGTCATGTATTGATTTTATGCTGTGACTCCATGTTCATAACATAAACCATGGACTGATTGTAGATTCATACTACGAGAAATATGATCTTTGAAATTCTAATGTATCTAATAATATATATGTTCCTTATTTCTTAGCAGAGATTTAGTTAGGTAAAAGTTTTTTTTTTTTTTTTTTTTTTTTTTGAGTCAGGGTCTCGCTTTGTAGTTCGGGCTGGCTCTGAGCTCACTATGTAGCCCAGGCAAGCCTCAAACTCAGCAATCCTCCTGTCTCTGCCTCCTGAGTGCTGGGATGACAGGCATGAGCCACCATGCCCGGCACTAGTTAGGTAAAAGTTTTAACACAGTTATTCTTGTCAATAACTGTGAACAGTATTTCAACTAAGAAAATGGTCTTCATTTGTTCCTGCTGCCATCAGTGAAAGCAGGAAGACCTTTGACAAATTCATTTCCATTGTCCTCAGATTTCAGTTGGATAAGTTCAAATAGAAGAAATTGATGTTACCAGGGTAACTCACTCTACACTGCCATTTTCCCCGCCCTGCTCTGGGGTCCCGTAAGCTGCTTCTAATCAAAGATATTTGACTGAGTTCTGTTAGCTGTCAAGGCTTAATAAGCTGAGCTAGTTAATGAGTGATGGCTGGATTTCATTCTAAGGCTTCATATCATTCATGAAGCAATTAGGCATGTACCTTGTGGTCACTCACGGGAACTTCAAAGGTGCCCTTAGTCTACAAAGAGACTAAATTCTGGGTGGCTTGAGAAACAAATTAATATCCTTGACCATGAGAGGTGGCAGAAGACATCTCTTCTTGTTGTCTGTGAGACACATGAGGAATAGGGCCAATTTATTTCTGCCCATATAACTCACAGAGCCATTTCTCTTCTTGCCTTTCTGAAGTATAAAGGGCTCGTATGAGTGGTTTATAAAAAGTGCTCTGAACCAGAGGCAAAGTATTCCTGAAATTGCTGAAATAGCAAACAAGATAATGATATCATTTTAGTAAGTGCCAGGCAAAAAAGCTCGGATTAACTATTGCTTAGTGGAGATGTTTGTACATAGAACGTTCGTGTCAATATCTCCTTTTATGTAGGCCCCTTCTTCTTCATGTGCTCTTATCATGTATATTTCTTTTATATTCCTGCATAGAAGGAATGTCTTTTGATTGTTAAAGGGGCAAAAATCTATTTTGGAGAAAAAAGGTAAGTGCTGACAGAGATAACAGGTGGTTTCTGAGCCTCCTTCTACATTTTCGGGCAGTCTTACTCCCCTGTCTAATTTCCCTTCATCTCCTCCTTCTCTTTCTCTCCCTAACCCACCTCTCACTCGTATTAGACATTATGGCTGCTGCTGTTCATTCTCAAGAAATGGAAGTGGTCATAAGAAGACCAGGGTCCTGGGGGAAGCGGTGGACCAGACGCAGTTTTGTGAAGGAGACTTCCCAGATGATCATGGAACCCTTTCTAACACTAAGGGGAAGCCCCAGACCTGGGGGCACATTTCAGGAGGCTAAGAATGCTTTCTGTTGCTCCTTGGAAGTCCTTTCAGATACTACCTGCTGCTACAGTGTTTGAGGAAGCATCATCTTATGCTCAAAGGAATATAAATTCAAGCAGTTGCTTATGGTATGGCCAAGGCAAACAGAAAGTTGGTTAATTTTATAAGTGACTTTTCATAATACTTGTGCCATTATCTCCCTTCATTTGTGTACATGAATATTAACATCCAGAGAACTCACAAGTGTATCAGTGGCACTACTGGGAGAGCTCTTTAGAGGCCGAAGGAGTTAAGAGTACCTGATTAGCCACCAGTAAAATGGCAGTGGTATGAATGGTATGTAGCTGGGCAGTTTTCCAAAGCACACGCTGTGGCTGCCTATCAGGAAGACTGCTATAAACAAATGTGCATGTGTGCATGGAGCCTGATAAGTCAGTGGGGGCAGACAGACACAGAACAGCCACCCAGCCCTAGGAGACATGCAGAGCTGGGTGACTTTCTTCTTGAGCTGAATAATAGCTCTGTTTGGAAGCAGGTCTGGATGGATTTAGAATGCTTCTAATGGTCCTTTGACTTGGTGCATTAAATGATTTTCAGACAACTTGCAGCTGGATTCTCTACTTGTAAATTATCCTAATATTAATTTAAAACCACTAAAATGGTGCTCCAAATTTTTAAATATAGAAATATACAAACATAAACTATGAGAAAAGTACATAGCAAAAACTGCATATGTAGATCTCAATTATATAAATATGTCAATACATTTAAACAGATACAGTAAACACGCTAGAAATAAACAGTATTTTTCTCTGGGTGACAGTATTACAGTGTATGTGATTTTTTAATATTTCATTTTCTAGTTTTTCTAAAATAAGTGTTACTTTCATAGACAAGGAAAGAACCGATTATTTAAAATTTTTAAAAAAATTATCTTATGGGTGAAATGACATCTGATGACAGGTTACCTGGGATAGGCAGACATGATTAAACAGAAAACAATTTAGGTTAATAAAATATTAAAATGAATTTGCCTTTATGTCTACACACATTAGCATTTTCTGTTTTATGCTGTAAAATCACAGAGAGCAAGGACTGTATCTAATTCTGTGTAATGTTTGGTTCAATTAAAAATGCAGATAGAATATCATTTTCATGACAGTTTCACAAATGCACCTGATTCTTGTTCACTCCGGTAGCCAGCTTGGAAAACTATTTAGTGCTCTTGATGCAAGGCAGAATAACAACACAGGACTTCGTCTTCCCAACCCCACTCCTAACCCCATCCCCTTCTTTAAACTTTAAAGTAATAATGATCTATATTTTTGGGCATCATGTACATTCATACAGAAGACTGATCCTCTACCATATTTAAAGTAGAAAGGAAAACAGTTTGTAATTTTCTGTTGTGGCCCATTTCAGCATTACAAAATGAATGTAAGCCTAAGGATGTGCTAACAGTTTGATTTCTCTACTAACTGAACTACTGAACTCATGATTGGCTCAGTCTTGGAATTAATATGAAGTGTAGGAAATTAATATAAAATATAGGTTCTTAAATCAAACTATTCCTACATTAGGGCCACAACCAGTGCGGCAGCTACCATTTACAGCATTTTCTAGATACCTTGAAGTTTTTCCAACCCCCCCAAATAAGACTAACCTTACTATGAATTTGAGGTCATTCTCAGGATGTACTCCGAAATCTGTGAAGATTGGCCTATTTTTTTAGTGTAGTGGCTACAAGCTGATATAGGTATGATTCTTACTAGATATTTAAAATACAACATATCAAATTTGGCCCAAATTAGCTCCTTTTCAAGATGATGAAATGGCAGGGCAAATACGGAATTCCAGGGATTCCTTTCATTCACTGAAACAGAGAAGTTACTTTTGGAGAACTCAGTCCTCAGCTCCCCAGCATTTATTCTTTCCTTCCATCACAATCACTAGTTCACCAAGTATTTTTTCCAGGTACTGAGTGTTAAGTGCTTTTATGTGTATGATCTAATATAATCCTCAATAGACACCTGAGAGGTGGGCATTTCTTTCCTCATTTTAGAGCAGGTTTAGGCAGAGGTAGGCACCTCTATGGCAGAGGTAGGACTTGCACTCAGGTCTGGAAAACTCCCAGGGTGCAAACTCTTAACCATTAAGGACATGTTATTCCAGAGGGCTAATTAAGTGTGAAATCAAAAGCAATGGATAAACATAATTATGCCACTTATAATTTGAGTCTGTTGGATACACACAGTTGTCTTGCCCTATATTAACTATGATGTCCTATAAAAAAAGAGAGATCACAAATTCTGCCAACAGAAACCTCCTGAGGGAAACTAAGATCATTTACTACAGTAATAACTCAAGTTTCTTATAGAGAACATGGTAATACTGAGGTTTGGGTGTGGTCACCTGAGAGATCTGGAGGAAACAGAGACAGAGTTTAACAAATTTTCTATTGCACAATAGAATCTGTCTGTGGAAAGCACCCCCTAAACGGAAATATCTGTCAAAGTAAAAATAAACTGGGTTAACAGAATCTGAAATGTACATGTAAGTGCGGCTCATATTTCTTTCATTCACTGTGGTACACACACATACTTTGTTGTCTGATTAAGTAAATAAATACATACATACTCACCCACTTAACTTTTCAGCCCAATTTACAAAGTTTTGGCAAGAGCTAGCATCATTCTGCAGTAAGGAAGCCGAGACCCGAGGGGGCTTCAGGCTGTTTACAGCCCTAAGTGAAGCATCACCTGAAGGCCAGGCCAGTTTTACCCAAAAAGACAGTATTTATATGTGTTCACATAGAGATGGGCCATTCCACCCAGGCATGTGAAAGCCAGGTCAACAATTTAATTGAAATGCTTACTGATCAGTTTACATTGAGAAATATAATCTTCCCAAAGAACAGAGTTGGATTCTCTGTTTCCTTCCTTTTATTAAAGCATTTACGGAGCAGCTATTATGGTGTCAGGATCTATCCTAGGCACTTTCACTTGCAACTCCCACAACAAATTCTTAAAGTACTCTCTGTGTAGAGTATGGAGCCCAGAAGGCTGGAGGGCCCGTTGAGGTCATGTGGGCAGAAGCATAGAAAAGTTCCCAGAAGAGCGGGCTCCCCATCACAGAAGGCATTGGTCTCACCACTGAGTGATCCCAGGAGCCCCAGGCTGGTGTCATCAAGCCCAGCGATTTGAAGTGTATGGGTGACATATCTATCTCGGCTGGTCTGAGATAAGCAGGAAGACTCCTAAAAACTTCAGCCTCCTCTTTTTGGTGGCTGTCACACAGAGGAGCAGCCAGTTTTTTGCTCCTGACTTTCCTATGCTATAACTTATGAAATGTTAAGTTTTATTAAAATTATCTTCACACATTTTGATTTTTTTCTCGTGCCCTATCCATTGTCATACTATGGATTTGACTTCCGGGAATATTATTTATGGCTAGTTTCAGCTATTTTTATGTTGATACATGATAGTTTCAGTTTCAAGTTATATTTTCTGCTCTTGCTCCTTGTGATTAAAATTTTGAGGGTAGTGCTCGCTTCGGCAGCACATATACTAAAATTTTGAGGGTACTCAGTACTTGGAACCTAGGCAGTGACTCATCTATTAAAATACATGTATAAATTGGTACACATGGTACAAAATCATGTGCTATATATACTGTGCATGTTCTTGTCACCAAAAGGCCGATAATGAAAAAACTTATTCTAGGCCAGAGATTTAGCTCAGTGGTTCCAACACCTGCCTAGCAAGCACGAGGTCCTGAGTTTGATCCCCAGTAACCACATAGAACAATACTGGACATGATGACTCACGCCCACCAGCCATCAGTACCACATATCACAGTGCAGGGCATGGTGGCTCACGGCTGTAATCTCAGCACTCAGGAGGCAGAGGCAGGAAGATGGCCAAGTTCGAGGCTTGCCTGGGCTACATAGTGAGCTCAGGCTGAACTACAAAGTGAGGCTCTGTCTCAAAAAAAACAAAAAACAAAACCCCCCAAACTCACTCTAGTAAATTGAATCAAAGTGTATAGTTAATAATATTTGCACTATTTTTCTAGTCTTCTTAAAACATTTATCAAATTACAAGATTATCAAACTACCACTCAATCTCATTCAACTCCAAAAAGTGATGTGTGTGAGAGGTTCATATTAAGTAGCTATAATAAAGACTAGTGTTCCTAAAATGAAAAAATAAAAACAAAAAGAGCCCTCTGTGTATCTGTTTTCAGTACTAAGAAAGAAATAAAATAACATCAAGTGTTCAAAGGTCAGATCTCAACACTCTGGCTTCTTGACTTTGAGTCTGGGGCTTACCTTCTTGACTTTGAGTCTGGGGCTTAGCCAAGAGAACAACTTTAATAGTGATTGTTCATAGCAATTCTGAAGGCAAGTAATGTAATTGTGGCCTACTATGATTATTCTTCTAACAATGTTTCCTAAGGAAACAGAGTCAAAATGTATACATTTTAAACAGACACTGAGAGTAAGTGGGTGCAAAACACACAGGTAGACATTTTTACTCAAGAGTCGAAAGCAAAATTTAAAAATCAACCAAGAGTAAAACTTAAATGCATTTTTGGAGAGAATAATGTAGGCAGACACCACTGACTTTTTAAAAAGACATGTCTAATTACCAAAAAAAATGCTATCTTTGCTTTAACTGAACTGGGCTTTCCTGAAAAACTGTAGAATGTTGTTTCAATAAAGCACAAGTCACACTTCAAGAGGGGCTTCTGCTAGCTTCAAAGTGAACAACTGGACAGAGACACGACTTCATTTATTTCCCTACCCAGAGTGGGAGGGGCTGGAGTCTTTTTCTTAATTCTCCAATGCATTCATCTCCTGAGCAACAGGGCTCTTTTTTCAGGTCAGTTCATCTGCAAAGGCATGACCCACGAGAACACTCCCGGGCAGTATAATGTGACAGCAGAAAGACCAAAGGTATATTGCCGCACCTCCCAGGCCTCTCTTTTTGCAGGGTGGGCATTGGTCTATTACTGTTGACCACCCCCACTCTGGCACCAATGTTCCAGTATCTGAGATTCCCAAGAAAGAACCGCTATTTTAAATGACTCTTTACCATTGCAGATAGCGACAAGAAAAATTCAGGCTTGGAAAAAAAATGTTCGTTTGTCACCAAAATGTGACTCATTTCTAATTGCTTTGTGGTGCCTGGTCTTTTGTTAATAACAACATTTTGTCACCATCATTTATTTAACATTTACTATAAAGAACGCTCATATTAGGGACGACAGACACAGTAAAAACACTCGAAATTTCCCTTTTATGTAATTTTTTAAATTGAATTCTTTATTGGTACATTTTATATACAGTTCACAATCACACGCAACATTGGAAATTTGTACCAGTATATGACAAAAGTTAATTCTCATTTTTACCCATATCTCTACCCACCCACAACCCCCACCCCTTATATACATGTTATTTCTTTTTCTTTCCGAATCATATTTATTCTTTCCCCTCATTACATTTCCCACCACATTCCCTTTGAATATTTCCTATTTTACAAAATTGATCATACATTCTAGAACTCATTTACATCTACAGGTTCTCAAACCAAAGCCCTTTATGTAGTATTGCTGAAAGGAGTCTGGATACATTAATTTCCCCACCTGTGGGTCTTTGATAGTCTGTGCATAATAAAATTTGCAGATAACTGGAATGCTAGAGTCCTTATGGACTGCAGAGATAATCTGGTTTATTGATTTCTTTGTGTGCAGAAGCCCCACAGGAGAATCTGACATGACCTCTGAACCACTGCCTCTCCAGATAAGTGCATGTACACACTTCTAGCATGTTCCAGATACCCTGGAAGCCAAGTGAGCCCAACACACTAGGTTAACAGCTCTGAACTAATCCTACTCTTTCCTTTTACACATAGAGACACAAGTTTCAGACAGGGCATGCGACTTGATTACAGTCACTCAGCAGAAACGATTCGCAGAGCCACCTGCATGAAACTGAAAAGGATACCTGTACTCAGCAACTCTGTAGTGTCAGAAGTCAAGCTTATCGCGATGCTTGGGAGGGCAAAAGGTGAGACGCTTGGAATATACTTTTCTTTAGGGGGCTAGATGAGTGTCTCACTGTGAAGAGTCAGCGGGTTTTCCTTATTTTGTTCTCAGGCCAGCCCCCTCCTCCACCACCATCAAGGCTCAAGCCTGCCTTTCCCTGTGCAGTATAACCTGCTTCAACTGGGCACACAAAGTGGGCCTGAATGAGAGCCTTAATCAGAAGCTCTCATTTTAAGGAACTCTAACAAGAATCTAAATAAATCTAATTTAATCACATAATGGATGCTTAGGTAGTATTTTAATCAATGAGTCCTCATTTATTTAGAAGTGATAGTCTGCTGAAATGTCAGCAAATATAACAGTGAGATGAAACAAATTTCCAACTACTATGTCAATTTGTTCATTGGTAAATGACTTGTTCTTTCAAGAACTAAAACATTCTGGAGTCTCGCATTTGTTTTGAGTTTAGCAAATTCATTCAATATATTTCCTATTCAATTCGACAAATGTTCTTATGAAGCAATGTGACAGAATGGAAATGCATATGGGCTTTGGAATTAATAACACCCAAGTTTATACAATGGATCTACTTTATCTAGACATGCAGTTTTAAGCTCATTACTTAAGGGATCCTGAGTCCCTCTCATCTAGAAAGCAGAGTAACATCACCTATTCACAAGTTGGCTGTGAAAATTAGCCAATAATAGAGTCTATTGTGAAGGAGTTAATACAAAGTCTGGTTAAAATTAGACACTCAATTAAATGATAACTTTTACAATAATGACTGTTTCTTAAATATCTATGAAGGACCGCATCATTCTAGACCTTTCTCCACTGCCAGGTTTTCTGACCAAAGGAAAATCTTCAGTGAAGTACTATTGATAGATTTCAAACATAAACTGGATTAAAATAGTAACAGAACAGCTGGGTGTGGTGGCTCATGCCTGTAATCCCAGCACTTGGGAGGCAGAGGCAGGAGGACTGCTGAGCTGCAGGGTTGCCTGGGCTACATAGTGAATTCAGGGTCAGCTTGAACTCCCTGTCTCAAAAAAATAACAGAACAATAAAACAGAAAGATAATGGTTTTGATATGAAACTTCATGTCTAAAATTTTAAATATTAAGGGTCTGTATTAGTGTGCTTTCACAGTAGTACCAAGTTTTCAGACTGCTTGTATTTATCCCTTTGAAATTACTACCACTCTCAATATTTCTTACAAATTACCTTAAAAAGCTAAGAGTTTGCAGTATAATTTTTTGAGTGCTCTCCCCTTTTAAAGAATAAACTGTTAAGCAGTTCTAAATGTAGAGAATTCATGAATTGTCACTGTAATTGAAAAAGAACATACAAAGCAATTACTTAGTCACTTTTTAAACTCACATTCAACTTTCAAAATAATGACTAACTTGGTAGGAGAGACAAGACTTTTATGATTAAATACTAAAGTCTAGCCGCTTGAGATAAGGATACCTGGTTATGAAATTGTTCTCTCTTCACAAACAATATCCTTTTTGCCTCTTGGATATGTATAATTTTTCCATAATAATAGAACATGTAACAAAACAACAAAAAAAGCCCTTACTGTACTGTAGAAAATCAGTCTAATCCACAAACTAAATTTTTGGGAGATCTGGATTTTATCAGGGGAAAACAAGGCAAAAAGGGATCCATTAGTATTACAAAAGAAAATCCCCAGGGTATGTCTTAGATTCTTAAGGAAACAAAACAGTAAGCAACCACCAGTACTCACTTACATATAAATACTCGGATGTTACTGAAAAGCATTCTAGTCAAGCTAGAATCTAGTCTTAAAAGTAGATACTCTGCTCTCCCCTCCTGATGAGTATGCTCAGTAATACAGAGTGCCAGAGACATCAGCTATATTTTTCTAGAAAGACGAGCAACTTTTGAATACATGGATATGTCTGCAGCCATTGAGCACCATCTCTATTAAGCAAAGGACCACATGACTTTTCCCACGCTACCATGCATTCAGGTGGAGCCATGTAACTAGTTCTTATCACAAGAATGTAAGGAGAAAAGATGTTGTCTAACTTCATTATGATCAGGATTAAGACATGAGGGCCCGCCCTGTTTTCATGCTCTTTCCCTTCTAGGTACAGTTTTGAGCCTAATTAGGGTTATGGCTTGAATTAGATCCCCTGAACTAAATTCATGTGTTGAAGTGAAAATAAAGATTGTTAAGTCATCATTAATTACTATGATGTCATACTGGAACACAGTGGATCCTTAATTCAGTGTTTCTGGTGTTGTGTCCCCTAAAGTCTCATGCATTCACAAGGGCTGTAACCTAATCAGTGAACTAATGCATTGGGGAGGTCATAATTTAATGGCATCACTGGGAGGTAATGGAAACTTGGGAGGAGGGACCTAGTGAAGGCAGTAGGCGATGGGAGTGTAACCATGGGAAGACGGTATCTAGTCAGTGGCTCCTTCTTCTCTGGCTCTTTCCCTCCCACTCTGCTTTCTGACTGCCACGAGACGAGCAGCTTTTCTCTGCCATTCTCTTGGGCATGATGTGTGTACAGGAGACCCAGCCAGTGGACCAAATCCTCTGAATCCAAGAGATAAAATAAGCCCTTTTTAAGTTGTGCACATCAGGAATGTTGTCCCAGCAGCTGAAAGGTGACTAATAACAGGTGGCTGATAAAAGGGTAAATTTGGACCCGACAGGAATGAAGGGAAGATGATGTAGAGACATAGAGAAGATGGCCATCTATAAGCCAAGAGAGTCCTGTGATAGATTGTTTCCTATAAAATAACCATTCCCACACCTTGGTCTCAGACTTCTAGTCTCTTGAATTTCAAGACAGCAAATCTCTGTTAAGTTACCCAGCCTGCGGTTCTTTGTTACAGAAGCCTGAATAGATCAATAAAGACGGTCAAGCCAGAAGGTAGATGGAACATGACTTCAGAATTCCTACATAATTTCTGAATAAAAGCATCATACTCATCAGAAGTATCTACACTGGATACTTGAGTGAGAAAAACAAACTCTGATTGTGTCAAATCACTAAATTTTGAGAGTCTTTTATAGAGGCTAGCACTATGTAATATAGTATTTAATTACTATATTTCCTTCAAAGTAAGACTCTAACAGAAAATAAGCCCTAACCTTATTTTGCAGGATGTTTCTAATATAAATTCTTTCCCAAAATAAGCCCCAGTTAAGATTGTCCGTCAGTTGGATGCATTGAGCACATGTGTTGCAACATGTAACAAATGTATCAAATTATAAATAACAGTGTATCATAATTAAATATAAATAATATTAACATTAATACTTAAATGGCAATTAGATAGTTGTAAGTACTGAAGCAGGTACCTTTGGATGAGAAATACTTATTTAAGCAAATGAATTCAAGACTTACTTCTGAATGACCAATTGAAGTACAGACACAACACACAAATAACATGTGCACTTAATAACAAATGGACATGGCTGTGTCTATATGAATTGTCGGAAATCAACACATCATGCGTTGTAATAGACATACTAAATGCATTCATGTGAAAAAAATGTTTTCTGAATTTTGATGTTGTGATTTTTTTGGTCACTTCTGTGTGGAGCATCATTCTTAACTGTCATCATTTCTGTTGCCTTTCCTGTCTTGTCATCTTCAACTGGCACTTGATTTCATGAAAATGTTGTGAAACCCAACCTGCAAGAGGTTGTGATGTAGGTGAAGAATTCAAGGGACAAAATCACTGACAGTTGTGTTGCCGATGCACCACTAGGAAGCTGTATGGACAAGAAGCGCTCATGAGAGAGTTCCCTAATGAGAGAGTGGGACAGCAGTTCCATAGGAAATGGAGTCACAGTGGGATCTGGAGAGCTATGATGATGTTCCAGAAGAAGATGACATGACTGTATTTCAATAATGTAGATTTTTACTACAACACGAGACCCTGTCTCAAAAAGCAAAAAAAAAAAAATGTAGATTTTTATACATGAATACATGAAGATTATTGTATGTGAGAGAATAAGACATCCCTTGAAAATAATGCCTAGTGCATCTTGTAGCAAAAATTAATATAAGACTTGCTTTTACTTTGGGTGAAATATAGTAGGTCACTTAACATAAATATGAATATATCACAAAGAACAATAGAAACAGTATCTACATAATTTTTTAAAAGAAATTTCAAAGAAAAACTGAATTTATAGGAAGTTATGTTGGGGTGATTCCTCCAAATCTTCCCCACAAATTGACTGTCTTTGTCCAGCAGGAGTGGAATTTCCTCAATAACGTCAAATAAGCCACTTAATTTTTTCTTTCTTTTGCAAATCAGAGAAGCCTTTCTCCTAAGTGGCCCGAGTATGTGAAGTTTTACTTGCATGCTAAGGGTGAGAACACTGAGAAGTGTTCTCAATTGGTCATACCGAGGAGAAGTCACTATCTAGGTATTCTGCCCTCAAACAGACCCTGTGGACTCCCTTTATGACAGGGTAACTAACATAAAAATAAATGCAGTTTTGTTTCTTGCATGAAGAAAATAAAAAGACAGATATCCTAGCTAAGACATAGAGCTGTAGTTCAGAATCCCTCAAAAGCTGAGCTGGCAGCTGGATTCTTGTGTTTATAGAAAAGCTAGGATGATTCTGCCTGAGCCCAGAGCTCAATTTAGATCATAGCATCTGGATTCTAAACACATGTGAGCCGTGGCAGCCGGTTTCCAGGTCATGACTGAGAGCTCGCCAGGACTCAGACAGGAGAATATGCCCAAGGGAGAAGTAACTGGGAAGGTGTTGGAGGCCCACCCCAATTGTTGGGGAGCCCCAAACAAGTTTCCTGTAACAGGTCACCGCAGGCTATGCTGGGGAGGCCAAAGACAAGGCTGACCAGGATATTCAAACAGTTGCTATTCAGCTTTGATTGGTCAGAAAACATCCTTACCAATGATTTCTTCCCTCAAGTGGCTTGTTCACCTTAAACTACGGGTGACAGTTTAAGCTGGTAATAAAATGGCAAAACTCAGAAGTACACACTTCTTAAGACCTGTTTAACTTTATTTCAAAGAGAAAAAATGGGACAAAGAGAAAAACTGGAAAGGGTGGGGAGAATTCTAATTCCTTTCTTGTCTTCATGGAAAGAAACCATGGCCATGGCGAAATTCTAATATAGGTTATGTTCCCGAGCTCTAAGAGTAAAAAAAATATAGGAGCACAAAAATCTCAGCCCAATTTTAATCTCTATCAGAATTCACCTTGTGCCTTCCTTGATTTTCCTTCTGTGATACATCCAGAAATGTCAATTCTGCAGCTATGGTTTTACTTGGAATAAAAAAACCCTTCCCCTGCTGCTTCCCCTCCCCCACCGCCTTTCCCCCTCTCTCTCTCTCTCTTCTCTCTTTGTTGTGAATGTCAGGGCTGTCAGTGTCACAGTCTGACATGATTAGTGTTTCTGACATTGCACCAAGGAGCAGACAGAGCCGGGCGCAGAGATGGAGGGTAAAGGAGTTAGGACGTGCAGCCATTTCAAGAAGTCAGAGGAAAAAGAAGCCTGACCTCCTTTCTGTGAGGTTCCCTGACTATAGAGCAGCTTATAAATCACCTCCGATTTTTCTCATTTACCAATTAGTCCTTTTCCCGCTTCTCTGGAGACCCCTAAGGTGTAGATCTATTCTGGGAGATCAAAGCCAGTGGCTCTAATAACAGATAAGACAGAATTCGTGATTCAGCAGATTCTAGGACTGTGAAGTGGAACAATCAGCGCGCTTCGGAAAGATAGCGCCAGTCCATTTCGAGTATCGATTCGCTGCACTTTGTCACTCTAATGATGTTATCTCATTAAAAGAGATAAATGCCCTACTGTTCTTCCAAGAGCATCTGCTTCTTTCTCTTCTCTCTTTTTCAGCAGCACGGCTCTCAGCAGCAGCACATTAAAATCACATTGAAATCCAATGCAAGCCTTGGCTAGAAACATGCTTATCAAGGCTCCCTTATAATTGCTTTTTCCTACTCTCAATCTCCTTCTGCTTTTTCCCAACCAGCATCTATAGATATAAGCAATATAAATGTAAAAAGTAATGACAATGGGGGGCATTTATTGAGTGTCTATTATGGGAAGCTTCTTTGGTGTCAACATCTAATTTCTTTCTCTCACAACATGGCAAGACAAGTAGAACAACGTTCAGTTTCCAGATGAAGAAGTGGAGTTTGATGTTAAGCAATCAAGAGTCTAAGCCGCAATTTGAACAAGGGCTCATATGACATAACTTTCATTCATGGAACAAATAAGCAAATATGACTGCAACTTGACTAGAGTAGGTGAACAAAATGTAAAAGAAGTTGGCAATTCTTCAGCTTGAGAATACCCGGGAACACAATGCCATAGGCAGTGTGATAGTTTTGTTTCAACAGATTTCTTATTAAATAAAAAAAGGTAGCAATTTTCCATAATGAATGTTTTATACATTATCCCTTTGTGTATCAGGCCTCTAAGTACACATTATTAAAGTCTATTAAAGTCTGTATTTAGCAGCATTACTAATGTGCCTTTGGGGAAATTATTACAATGAAACAGCATCAGTCTTTCACAAAGTTTCAATTGTTTAATATTCTTTTTCTGATCTTCAATACATGTCTATTTTTAGCTATAATCAGACCTTATCCAAAATGCCATTATCTCATCCTCGACCTGTCACAACAAATTGTTTATGGGTTGGATTTAAGAAATAATGAGAAATACATATAATGCTAATTTCACCCAGTCCTTTTTTCATAACTCATTGCAGTTTTCCTCCTGTTCTAATTAACAGATGCTTCTTGATCGCTATGACATGTGATGGGCCCTTTACCTCTTTGGCGAGGGTGAGTTCTCTAATTAATTGCTTATCTTTATAGCTAATTGAGACTAGTCTCTCAAGATAATGCCACTGAATTGAAGTACGAGGGTGGTAAGCAGTTACAAAACTATTCCATAAAAAAAGGAAAAGAAAACCAAATAAACAAACCAGAATAACATATAAGCTGTGACTAATCAAATCTAAATGTTTTCATTTAAATATAAACATTGCCATTTATGTGAGACTAGAAATATGTCTTCAAACATTAACTGAAGAATTTCTGCAAATTATGTAGCTTTATATACTCTAAATAGGCATCTCTCCTTTTCTATTTAGTACTTTTATTAATTTTTATCCCACAGTATTATAAGGTTTTAAAAAATGAAGCCAGAGATGCACATAAACTAAAAAGTACACTGTTCTCTGAAAGCATGCTATAGTAAATGAAATGTCAGGCTGATTTGACAGACAAAAGGTAGTATGAAGAATACCAGCAAATGACTATGCACTGTAAGACACGTGTATCACAAAAAAAGCGAGGAAGAAGAGCCAATCCAAAGTCCCAGGTACTCATATTAATAAATGACATTGAAAAGAACCTCTCTGTTATGTATTTCCTTTCATACATAGCAATTCCATGCTTCAAGATTACACATATGCAAAATCAGACAGACTGAGTTGACTGTTGCTATTCTAGACAAGCACAGATGAAATAAATAATCCTGTTTCCAATCACCAATTAACTAAACAGGATGTAACTGAATTGTACCCATTAAAGCCTACTAATTGACAGGGAAAGAGTTGAGGACTTAGCGAAGAAGACAAAAGCAACCTTCTGCCTGACTTACAAGACCAGAAACTACTGGCCTCTTTGTTACAACCACTAGCTCCAAAGAGAGAGGCTTGTACACATCAAGTATCCAAAGGGCCTCTCTGCCTATGCTGCAGGGCCATGTGGGCTCAGTTCAATATGGTGACACAGAATAAGACCCACCAGTTCTGTCAACATTTAATTAAATCAGTATGGGGGTGGGATGCGGAGCAGAGACTGTTAGAACCAAGAAAACTTAGGCATTTCACTCTTGAATTCTCAAGAAACAAGGATGAACAATATTCCAAAACCAGTCATCACAATATTTGAAAGTTTCACCATGAAGAACAAGGCAGGAGGAGGGCTAGAGATTTTGCTCAAGTGGTACCGTGTCAACCTTGCATGCACAAGGGCCTGAGTTCAATCCTCAGTACTGCAAAAAAAAAAAAAAAAAAAACCAAGGCAGGAGGAAGCATCCTCTTTTCTTTGGGTGAGACCTTTCTGACCACCAGCAGCAGTGGCCACATTTCAAAGAGCTTATCATGATTCACCACAGGCTCTCAGACTTGCAATTATATTACAGTCATGCCAAAACACACAGTTGTTCTTTCCTGGGGCTGTTACGAGCTTAACCAAGAGTCCATCTTTTCTACTCTGAAGCCTTAATTTACTTTCCCCTACCTGACTGGATTCTCCTCTGTCTCTTCTGTCAGGGTTGGAGCTGTTGGTGCAGGTCACAGGACTCTCTTTCATGGCACCGCTGGGAACCCATGACACTGCAGAGGGCTCAGTGTCCCAGGGTGGGCTGAACCTTAAAGGTGCTCCTGCACAGTTTACTCATGTGACGCCCGCTTGCTCTGCACACAAATCCTCAGGTCTTCAACACAGACCCTGAACCATGCAGAATGCTTCTCAGATAAGAAGCACCAATCACTGCTCTATCACGCACATGGTCTGATACTCAGAAGTGAGCCTGTAGCCAAGAAGAGACCAACTACAGTGTGTTTCTACATAAAATGAAAGGAGACACTGTGGGACGGAGATGGAGGTGTCAGCGCTGCTCCCACAGTCTCAGTGATTGTGTAGAGAGCTACTTCTATATAGCTCAGGAAACAGTTCCGTTCAATGTGTATATTTTATACATATTTATACACAGATACAAACAAGTTATATGTGTGTACACATTTTAAAGACAAGTGAGCATATATTCAGTTAATTCTATTGTTTGTCCTCCATGCCACGTCAACCATCTACTGGGTTACATGGTCAGTTGTTATCTTCAATTTGTACTCCCCTGACTCTCTGAAGGGAATTACAGTGGTACCTTGGTTCATGAACTTAACTTATTGTTTGATATTGGAAAAGATGACCATGTTTATGTTTGTGTAGGAAAGATGGCTGTGATCTTATATTTACTGGATGTTTTGCCAAATCCTTTTGTTTGTGAACCAAACTGTTTGCAAACAAAGGCATTCATCAAAGCCTGTATACTCCTGTTACATTCCGAAAGAATCACTCAGTTTCCCAGTATGAATGCAGCGACAGAATCTGGAGGTCTACAGTCACCATTTCCATATACTCTACATTCAACAGAACTCGATTTACCTGTCATACAGGTGCTACACGAGCCTTGTGCTAACAAGTCTTTCTTTAATCTCTCAAGCCTGTAAAAATGTAACTTTTAGAAGGACTAAGGACAATCTCTCAAACTCTACACAGATGCTGTTTTTGGAAAGGCTAAGGAAAATAATTGCTTCAGGATGCAGAAGGGGAGAACAGAAGTGCTCTGCTCAGTGCTCAGCACCCCAGGTCCATTTCTTGTTAAAGCAGGCCTTGTCCCATGTAGGTCATGCCCATCATCCTGCACATGGGTTCTCAAATATTTGCTTCAGGAACCCTTTACAGGCTTACAAATGATCACAAACCCTGAAAACTTTTGTTTATGTGAATTATTTTTATCAGTGTTTACCAGGTTAGAGATTAAAACTGAGAAATGTAGGAAGCTTGAAAATGTAAGCACACATCCCAAGAGTTACCACCTTGGGATGAGGTCATTGCACGTCACACAGCCTGCTAAAATATTTTACTCTGTACTTGAGAAGAGTGAAAAGGGCAACTAATGTCTTTGTATCATTAAAAATAGCTTTGATCTCTCAAGTAGACCACTTGAGGGATGAATGTACTATTATGTTCCCTGAAGGGTCCCCAAATCATAGTTTGAGAACCTCTGATCTTGCTCAGCCTTGTACCCATCAGCAGGATGTTTGAACAGGTTGGAAGAAATGACATAATACTGAGTAAGAGGAGTTAATGTCTGCTTAAAAGAACTTGAGCAACTATATCTTGAAATTAGCCAGCAACAAATGCTGGTGAGGCTGCAGAGAAAAATGAACCCTTCTCCACTGTTGGTGGGAATGTAGACTGGTACAACCTCTGTGGAAGTCAGTGTGGAAATTCCTAAAAGAATTAGGGTTAGAGGTTCCATTTGACCCTGCTATTGCCCTGCTGGGAATATACACAAAAGAAGTAAAAGAATCCTATCATAGTGACATATGTGTGCCCATGTTTGTAGCAGCTCAGTTTGTGATAGCTCAATCTTGGGAACAACCCAAATGCCCATTGACTAGAGACTGGATAAAGAAGATGTGGTTTTTCTATAAAATGGAGTATTACTCTGCCTTAAAGAATGATAAGTTTGAGTCATTTATACTCAAATGGATTTACCTTCAGGACATACTCCTAAGTGAAATAAACAGATCACAGATGTGTAAATATCATATTTGTTCTCTGGTATGAGAAACTGAAGATGTTAATGAGTTTTAGAATGTATGATGGATTTGTGAAATAGAAAATATTCAAAGAGCAATGTGGTGGAGGGGTGAGTAATGAGGGGTTAAAATGTGATGGTAATAAAAAAAGGGAAATAAAACTTATGTATTTAGGGGGGTGGGGAATTGTGTGGTGGGTAGAGGAATGGGAAAAACAGAATTTGAGCAACTAAATTGAAGGGTAGCATCTTTTTAAATAAGTATTTCTCTACTTACTATTGTCCCTAATCATTAGTACATTAAAATACTCCTAGATAAAATGCCGAACAGAATGACTATCAAATCCAAATCTATGTGACCAACCCCTCCTTCTATCTCTCTACACTAAACTTGTTCATCCAGTTGTACCTTAAGTGCAAAACAGCTAAAAAAAGATTTATTTTTAAATGTTTGCTTTTTCCTGATAACTAAGGAAACACAAATACTTACAGTAAGAAAGTTGAAAATACAAAAAAGTATTAAAAAGAGGATATGTTCCCTGTATCTATTGCTTGAAAAAAAAATCACCACTGTTAATGTTCTAGGAAATATTCTTCCAGTCTTTTAATTATGTATATTTAAAAATACAGTGCAATTCATATCTTAAATATAATTTAGTATCTTTAAAAATACTACTTTTAGTATAAAAGATATACATTACTAAAGAAAATTTAGAATATATGTACAGAAAATAAGAGAAAAACCTTAAAATTTGGATGTGCAACTGCGATCTTTTCCTGCATACATACAGTGAGTGCCCTTTTAGGCAATTTCTCAAGAACACCTTTTTTTTTTTTTTTTTTTTTTTTTTTGAGACATGGTCTCACTTTGTAGTTCAGGCTGGCCCTCAGCTCACTGTGTAGCCCAGGCTAGCCTGGAACTCAGCAATCCTCCTGCCTCTGCCTCCTGAGTGCTGGGATTACAGGCATGAGCCACCACGCCGGGCACTGTGGTATGTGGTATTGATGGCTGGTGGGCGTAAGTCACCACGCCCAGCATTGTATGTGGTCACTGGGATCAAACTCAGGACCTTGCACTTGTGAGGCAGGCGCTGGAACCACTGAGCTAAATCTCCGTCCCCTCAAGAACACCTTTTTATGTCATTAAATAATCCTCTACCCTCTCGTGTCATATTTATTATATGGCTGCAACTATTACCTTAGAAAAAAAATCACTATTATAACAATACTGTGATGAGTACCTTAGCTAAATCTTTACATACATTCATAGGACTTTTCTTTGAGTTTGTCCTCTATAAATGGAATTTCTAGGTCAGATGTACGTACAAATTTTGAGCTTTGAAATACACTAAGTTCCCCCTCAGAATATGGTTATTTTTTCATTGTATATGAAAAAGTCTGATATTCCTAATACACAGAATAAATGTTACAAATCTTCCATCAGTTGTATAGGTAGAAAACATCAAATTATCATTTTAATGTGCATTTCTTTGGTTACCATCAAGGCTGAATATTTTCTTATGTTATTGATTTAATCATATTTCTTTCTTTATGGATCGTATCTTTTTGTTCTTTGCCCATTTTCTATTAATGTACTCACTTCTATTGTAGTAACTATTAATTTTTAAGAACACTTAATGAAGTAAGTTAATTTTCTGTCACATATGTTACAAATACTACTACAGCTTGTCTTTTGTCTTTTAGATTAGTTCAGAATGTCTTTTGATGGAAACACATTTTGAGACTTTACCAGTTAAACACTCTCTGCTTCTAATTTCTGCTACTAGAAAACAATAAGGTTAAGATTACTTAATTTACTTATGTTTTCTTCCATGTCACTAGCTTTTAAACTGGGCAATAGCTCTTCAAGTCTACTACAAGAAGGACTTGACCACTGCCTTCAGAAAAATGACAGTCAAGGCTTATCAAATATAGACTGGGGATCTGGTGAGATCACTGAAGGCATCCTAGGAAGGGGAAGAGAAAGAGCTCAACGTTTATCATTCACCGGTTCCTTATATTGCATCTAGTAGCTCTGTTAACTTGCTCACCCTGTGGAAAAAAATGTTAAATGGAAAAAATGTTAACACTAGCTTTATGTTTAAATATTAAACCTCTGGATGAGATGACTCTCCCCGCCCTTAGCAGAACAGCACAGACCTTTGTTTTATTCACTTTATTCATTGTAAGCACAGGACAGGCAAGAAGCGTGCACCTGATTAGTAAGTGTGGGAGGAGTTGATGTTTTATCAATTAGAGCTGGGTATACATCAGATGTTGGGTGGGAAACCAAGGGGAAACAAATTGTGGACTTCACTGCTTTGTAGTAAGGCCGTGCAAAGTAAGACAAACTGTAAATGAAGGCAGAAACTAAGTTTCAGTTTTACTTTTCAGTTGACTGTAGAGATACTGATCTGAGTGTAAACATGAAACTGCCCCCAACCTAGTACAGTAGGAGAGGGCGCTGAATACTAGAAAACATTCAGAGACAAAATTCTCCTGACAGATAATCAAGCAAACAATGGCATTTACCCACAGAGAGAGATAAGAGGCACTACTCTGTTTCACTGGATACCACAACAGTTGTGCAAAGCAACAGAAGTCAGATCTAACTTTATTTGAGAATAGTAAGATGCAGTTCTGAAAAGGATTCTTTTCTAAATGTGGGAGGGGAAGAAGAAGAGGATCACTTTGTGTAACAACAGAAAAATCAATTATTTTCCAATCAGATGGAGTGGCCTCATAAACTCAAAGCAGACAACAGCATATGGCGTGCTTTTGGGAAAGCAAGGTCCACACAGGAGAGAGTGAACAATCATAGTCCCGGGATTGCTAGTACTAGAAAAATGAGATATTTCAAGACTAGACCACTGTCCTTCTAGTGGAATTTTATGAACGTACAAGGTGATATGAAGTTATGTACACTGTTGTGCCTGGCTTCTCCCTATGAATTTCCAATTAGCCCCTCTTCACATTTTGGTGATAATTTTTTCCCAAATAACACATTAAAATCCTTTCTTTATAGCATGACAACAAACCCGGCACGTAGATAAGCCCCCAACTTAACCCTGCTTCCTAGTAAAAATTTATGTGATGCATAAAGTGTACATCGGTACCTCAGTTCGTGACCTTAATTCTTTCCACAGTTCTGGTTGTAAAACGAATCAGATGGGAACCGAATCAAATTCCTTAGTTAGGTTCAATGTTGACGTAATAGAGAAATTTAATTCGGTTTTTGCCCAATTTGACTTGTGACCAGGTTTGTGGAAGGAATTAAGTTTGTGAGGTACCGCTGTATTTATATGTTGTGGTTTAGATTTTGGGATGTTTCCTCAAAGCCTCATGCACTCAGAGGCAAGGCTTGTGGGAGGTGACTGGATTCTAATAGCAAGTCAGCTGTGGGGCCCCACAATCCTGCTGGCCTGGGTTGAGGTAGCTCACTGGGAACATGACCTGGAAGAGTTTGTCTCTATCTCAAATCCTTCCACTGCTCTCTGCTAATACATATATATTAATGAGAGAAGGGTCCAGAACAGAGAAAGGATAAATACTCAACAAAACTTAATTACTGTATGAAGTTTCTGACCAACATAAAGACTGGGAAGTCAGCTCCCACGAAAAGTACATCAAAGTTGGAAAGATGGTTTTCAAGTCTGCATAAAAGCCAGGGTAAATGAATGCCCTGGGAAAATATATGACTCCCATTTCTGTAACACACAAATCACAGATTCTACAACCCCAAAGGCCTTTTTACAGTATTGAGAAGGTAAAGCTAAGGGAGTCTATCTACTCTGTATAAACCTTATGAATTTGGTATCAACTGAATGATACACTTCATGTACACTGGCATCAAGAAATGATGGCACACTGATGATGGGCTTTATGCTGGGAATCTCTCCTGCCTTCTAATTCACCAGTTGTGCTGGTCAGAGCTGCAACTGTTCCTGGTGTCTCCTCAGATCCTAGTACAGAGAGGTGAAGAATGTGAGGAATGAAGGCTTAACCTGGTGGATGGCAGTTCATGGGGCAATCTTGTCAATTTAGGAAGACAAACTGCCAAGCCTTCTGCTTCCTGGAGTCCATTCCTGTATCCCTGACTGATCCCAAAAAACCCTGTCACTAGTGAACTGCAATCACCATCACCTTGGTGCTGTCCTCAAAACCTGCAGCTACCCATCAGCCAGCTGGGTATTACAGCATATGTCCAACAAAGAGGAGCACACACAGTTCAACTCCCTCCAACTTTCTAGGAACAACCCTACTTAGAACACCAGTCACACCCACAACAATGCTTCCAACATTCTAACTTACATACCTAGTGGATGAGTTAATTCTCTTGTTTTATTAGTGCTGTGAAGAGCTGTTTCCTGCCCAGAGAGTGACCTATTCTTTGTCTTATGCCAAAAAATCATAAGCAAAGTGCTGACCTATGGAGGTGACGCATCCAGCTTAATCAGGGCTCTTGATTCAAATAACAGAAAGGAAAGCACTCACTGGTCTACTCAGAGGGAATGTAAACCTAAGCAGGCACACCCACTGAGACAGTTGAAACTACTGCAGAGTCTGGTTCCCAGCTGTATTCTGAGAGTAAATCCATGACATCAGGCTCTGAGTTGCCCTGGAGAATCTTAGGTCAGAGCTGTCAGAACAAGCTTGCATGTGGATACAGATTTCCCAGGAGTCTTTCTAGCTTTGCAGTACACCACACTCTAAATAACAGAAGCCAGGATTTGCAGTGACAGATTACCTTCCCAACCTCTAACCACACTGTAGGCAGAACACCTGCCCACCTCCCACAATTCCTAAAGCTGACTTCTCCGAGAACACTTAAGGGTAAATAGTTAAGCCGGGTAAGGAGGGGGCAGCACAAGGTTTCCTTCTCTTGACTCAGCTTGGTCAAATAATGAAAACCTCTCAAGCACAAATGCTTTTTTTTTTTTTCCTGATTTCTTCAGACAGAGTAAAGTAAGCACAGCTGCCACATGGGGATAAAGAGTGCACAGGTCTTCTTCTTCCTGCAACCTCCAAGCAATGACGAGTTCAGGAACTTCCCACCCTTGAGAAGGCCAGACACGTAGCCATTAGAAAAATCGTGGGCCAAGAGGGTTCTTAGTCTAGAGAACTCAGTGAGGCTAATGGGCTTTCTGAAGTCCAGGGATACACTAGGATCCCTCTGAGATTGAATCACCTAAAAGTGCTGTCCATTTGTCCCATAATTAATATGTGCTTCTGGAGATCACCAGAAGTGACTCTCCCCTGGTTTAAATGCTTCAGCGGCTCACAGAATCTTACCCTTTCCTCTGCTGTGGGCTCGTACTCAGCCATTTCCCACTAGCAGGAGTGTGATTCTGCCAAGGGCATCTGACAGTATCGGAAGATGTGAGGACCAGAATGTAAGGGGAGGGGCTGCTACTAGAAATCTTATAAAAAAGTAAACAAAGCCTATGTATATAGGGGTGGGGGGCGGGTTGTATGAGGGCAGGAAAATGTGAAAAAAATGAGAATCAAGATGTGTCATGTACTGGTACAAACTCTCAATGTTGAATGTGATCACAATATATATTATGATCCAATGTATCAATAAATCCAATGTACCAATAAATGTACCAATAAGATCAATAAAAAAGGACTCCTGTAATGCAGGGAGAGAAACCCTGCTCCAACGACATGAAACTCTTTGCCAGATTTTCTCATATGCTTTTACACCTGCTTTTACACAGGCTGCTTCCTTTACCTTATGTGCCTTGTCCCAGCTTCTCTGTCCAGGAAATTACCAATTTCTATCCAGGTTCAACTCTACATGTCACTTCTCTTATCTTGGCCTTCCTAGATTCTCTTTTTCTGTGCTTCCAGATCAAATGAGGCAAAGGCCTCTAAACACTAGCCACAATGACCCATAATAACCTGTCGCTTGTTAAAGGTTTCGGTGGAGCGTTCTTCGTCATTTATCTCCAGAGTACCCATCTGGTAATCAGTTACTCCTCATTAAATCAATTCCTTGCCAATATGTCCAGGGGACATACGTGTCCCCAAGTGAAAAATCATAGCAGCAGATATTTACCAAGTGCTAGTAACGTGGGCAGGCACTGTACTAACACTAGTACACCCATTCCCCATAATTCATTTCATCCTTACCACAATGCTGTGAGTGGATTTTACAGATGCAAAAACAGCAGTTAAGTCACCAACAGTCAATCTTCCAGCCACTCAGAGGCCTCTGGAAAATACAAGTGATCTTTCCAGGAGATTACACAACCATCAGGTGGCCACCAGCTCTTACAACCCTACCTTAAACTTTGCTCATGGGGATCATCCAACTCTCCAACCTCTGAAATGCTTTCTAGGAGAATCAACGTCCTCACAGCATGGAAAAAAGAGAATGTGCCCAACACAATGCTCAAAAGCAAAAACACAAGTGCTCACTTAGAGCACCTCTTACCTTGTTCATGCTGTAGGGATGGGAGCAAGGGACCAGACATATCACAAGGTGAGGCAGCTCTAGAAGATTCTCCTTGTTCCTGGAACCCTCACTTCCTGAAGCAGGCAGATGCACTGTGAACACAAAGAAGAAATCCATCAGCTGGTACCTAGGAGGAGTCTGAGAAGTCCTATGACATGGACACTGTGCCATGAGGACAATGAATGGTGTCTTTGCTGTTCAGCCTGGTGGCCACGGAGGGCTGTTGGAGAACAGGGTAAGGTAGTGAAGTTGGCACACAGTGGTGTTGCTCACAGGTTAATTCCTTGCTCTTTTCAAGGAGGTCAAAGCTCAAACAAGAAAGTAGCTAGTACAAACTGAGGGCCCAATATGTAATTTTATGTAATTTGAATTACATTTAAACAGCCAATAAAGTTAATGGATACTACATTAGACACTGAAGCTCTGGATAGTCACATCAAGATCCACAAGGCATGCCTCTGGGTACTGGGCCTCCCAGTGGACAAGAAAAGCTAAATATTAAATACTTGGAGTGACTGCAGATTCACAGGGACAAGGCTCATTGATTCAATAACTATTTTTTGAGCACTTACTATGCTATAGGTACTGAGGATTTAGTAATCAGTCAGCTAGAGAGGCCAATGATTTATTTCTAACTATCATTCCTTAAAAAGGGCAAGAAACTCTGACATAAGCATCACCACCATGTACCAGACCTGAGGGCCTTTCTTTCCCTGTTGCAGTCCGTGTCACCACAGCAATTGGTAAAGAGAGCCCTCTGCAAGTGTGAGAAGGTGGTGTGCTACTGTGGAACTCAGCAGACCCAGCTTTCCATGGACGAAATAAACCAAAGAGTCCAACATTCCCAAAATAAAATACAGCTTCTGTTTTTGTTCATGTTGTTGGCTTTTTACTTAAGGTTTTTAATTTACCTAAATGACATTTTGGAGTAAAACAGTTTAGCTTCTCAATTTCTCAAATTTTAAATAAAAATAAAAATAAAATGTCACCAGCAATCAATACCACTTACTACAGTGCTGGGTGTGTGGTGGCTCACGCCTGTCTCCCAGCACTCGGGAGGCAGAGACAGGAGGATTGCTGAGTTTGAGGCTTGCCTGGGCTACATAATGAGCTCAGGGCTAGCCTGAACTACAAGCGAGACCCTGTCTCCAAAAAATAAATAAATAAATAAATAAATAAAATATATATAAAATGTCTCCAATCACTTAAATGGATTTGTAGCCTCTGTCTTCAAATGATGTTTATAGGGTAGATCTGAAAAAAACCCAAAGCATTTTAAGTTTTCTTATCCCCACTCACCCTACAATCCCATGCCCCGTATGTACATAAGCTTTGTTTCCCTTTTTTTTTTCTTACCATAATATTTACCATAATATTTTTTCTTCCCCTTGTTACTTAACCCTACTAATTTGCTAAATAAGTCTAGACTATGTAGAAGTCTAAGGCTGGATTCCCCCATATTAACATTTTTCACTGCTGAGAAAATGATTTTGCAGTTAATTTTTAAGAGGAAAATTCCTACTTCACATACATTACTATTCTGTGAACATAATATAACATTTTTATAAAGCAGGAGATAGGACAGCTAGTTGTAAATCACTCTAGACAAAAGATTCCAAAAGAAACACTACATTCAATCAGACCAATCACATATTTTTACAATAACGTACAAGGAGAGATCCTAGAGTCCTGATTCTTCAGCGTGAATGCATTCCAATATCTTATGCATACAGATACCTGGGGCAAGCAAGACTTCAAAGTTAAGAATATTCAGTGTCAGATTCTCATTTTTCTCTCACCGAAAAATGGCTAAAAAAATTTATGCAAACAATAGCCTAGCATATACCTGGAAAGCTTATCCCCATGCCTTGCAGAGATGCCTAATATCACAGTTTTATTAGACCATTTACAATGGCATTAATGCAGTAAAGTGGCCAAAAGGAGAAGATAACAAGAAGATGTGTGTTCCCTAGCACACCTGCTCTGAGGACTACCTCACTCCCGCACCAACTCTAACCATGACAAAGTCTGGGATCCCTCCAAACTTAGGTATGAAGCTTACACTAAATGCATTACGGTTCTCTTTTCTATGTCCTTATGCCATTTTCATGTATGTCGTTATACAATCCCACCAGAAGGCTAAAGTTTCTTTGAGTGAAATGTTAGTCACATCGGCAGTTCCTAATAAATATTATGACTAGTTTTTTCTTTGCTCCTGCAGAGTCTAGGATGGCAAGACTCCTAACATAGAAACTTAAAAAAAAAAAAATTGATAGTTACTTCTGAGTGTCTTTGGGCTTTTTGTAAAAAAGGAGAATCTTTTTACTATCAAGGTAGTAAATCTTTTTTTTTTTTTTGAGACAGGGTCTCGCTTTGCAGTTCAGGCTGGCCCTGAGCTCACTATGTAGCCCAGGCAAGCCTCGAACTCAGCAATCCTCCTGTCTCTGCCTCCCGAGTGCTGGGATGACAGGTGTGAGCCACCACGCCCAGCACTGTGGTGTGTGATATGTGGTATTGATTGCTGGTGGGTGTGAGTCATCACACCCAACATTGTATGTGGTTAATGGGATCAAACTCAGGACCTTGAGCTTGGGAGGCAGGTGCCGGAACCACTGAGCTAAATCTCTGGCCCAAGGTAGTAAATCTTTTTAAAAATATTAAGAATATCATCCAGCTACCTAGTACTCAAAGCTCTACACCTCACATTTAATTAATGCTCTCAGTTAGTGGTGATGTGAATCCAAGGGGTACTTTCCCCAGGTAGGGGAAAGGAGAAAGATTCTTCCTAGCTATGCTGTAATAAGCAATAATCCTGGACAAGAAGTGACTTTTTTTGAAGACACTACAGAATTAAAGGATGCAAAAAGACCCCAAGTAAGAAATAGACACAACCCTTTCCTCATCCATAGCACAAACCTCCTTCCAAAACCATCATTAACAGAAAAAACTTCAGAGAATAGGTGACATTTTTAAAAACTGGGTCAATTTGCTTCTGGACCAGAAAGACTGACCTTGTTCTATCAAGTATTTTCCATCTCCTTTGAAACAGAGGAAACCTGGCTCTCTTGTAGCCAATTCAGCTTATAAAGATGCACAGTGAAATATTCAGGTCAAAAACCAGACTGAATCTATCTTACATATAAAACATTAAGGAAAAGGATACCTGAGTTCCTTTGGTAGAATTCAGGGGGATTTTATTCTATTTTTAAAAATCTTATAAGAAGTTAGAAGTCTCTTGGTACTGAACAACAACAACAACAAAAGGTACAGATGACTTGTACTTTCCTGAGAAACCCAATCCCATAACAGTGTGTTCAGCGGACAATAAGCTTTTGGCCAAGAGGGGTGTCTAAAAGGTAAATGAAATGTAACCCATCTTTAGAGATGAACAGAAGTGTAGGTAAGTAACCAGGCAGACAGGGTAGTATGAACAGTGAGGGGGCAAGGAGTGGAGCTTAGTTGTAGAGCACATGCTTAGCATACATGAGGTCCTGGGTTCGATTCCCAGCCTGAGCGTGCACATGCGCTCACACAAAGACAGAGGAAGAGTGAAACAGAGTTGAAAACATCAAAGTTAAAAGGGCAGCAAGAAAGTATGGTCAGTAAACACTTAAAAGATAGCTTTGGTGGCATAGTCAAGCACTCTTCACTAGCCAGGTCTTTGCTAAACAGGGAGGAGATTCAGGCTCCTGGCATCGTTAGCATTATATTCTCTCATGGCTTGGGTATCAGCAAGTGGGAGCTGAAGAAAGTGAAGACCGGGTCTACCTGTTTCACCACTATTTACCATCAACCTCCACCCACTACAGAGAAAGTCCATGTTACTAACTGGGATCACTGGAAGGTGGTGAACTAAAGCTAACGTGGGAACAGTGTAAGCTGACTTTATTCTTCCTTCCTTATTCTAAGAGAAGCTTAGAAGTGTTGAGGGCTGTTTCTTTGTGGATTATGTCTTGGTCCTTGAAAATGTGGTTAATACTTATTGCCAGAATAGAATACGAGACTTGGGCTTTTCTTCAATTCCAACTCCCCACTCCCTTCTGAGTTGTTTATTCTAGAAGCCTTTCTCAAAGCTGGATCATTCAAGTACTCCAAAGAGATACAGACCAACAAGAACAAGCAGGTCACGCTTCATAATGTCAAAGGTTTCACTGGCTTTTACATACATTCTGAGACCAACCTGTGGAACAGACTCTTGTCCCTCCTCTTCTAAACCACCACACACAGCAGCTTATGCAGAAGCCTGGAGCGCAAAGACCCTGAGCGACCCAAGAGCTCATAGGGAAGGAACAGAAAAGTAATAAAGGTGAACAGCCTTTGGACAGAAAGGGTAGAGAAGAATCTAGAGGAAATGCTCAAATCTCTAGAATGCAGTAACATGGGCAATTAGCTGAACAGATGAGAAAAATGTCCCTTGTTTCCCCCATCCTGTTTTTTAGAGTCAGAGTAATCAGGCTCATAATTACTCACAGGAATAAGAAATTAAGTCCTGACAAGTTTCAACTGGAATCCTTGCTCAAAAGAAATAAATATAAGACCATTTTATTACAGAAAGTCCAATCTCTCCCTTCTACACTGGGGTATGTGGTGTTGGGATTAAGGACACAAGGCAGCCCCTTTCTTCCCACCCCTCCGCAGTGGCCAGCTCACTCCTTTCTTCCAGGAGAGGAGGCAGAGGGACTACAGCAGAGCTCCCTGAGGAGCTTCTTACAGGATCTTCTCCCTCCTCCAAATTACACAACAGCTGTATGGCTCTGGCTCTAGAAGGCCTCAATGTCAACATCCCCACACTGAGTCAACAAATGCTCCCTAAAATATTTTTGCCCCAAGAGACTGACGGTGTTTGGCATATGCCTTGGTGCCCTCTGCCCACCAACACTGCACAACAGGAAGACACACATCCTAAGCCAGACAGACAAGAGCACCTGTCATCAACATCAGCTGAGGGGTCTCTTCCTTAAGGATAGGGGAGGGGGTCTGAAAATGAATTACTCAGAAATGTTGCTAGTAAGTTGTAGCTCAGTAGGACATTGTAACAATAAAGAAGAAACAAGAGGATTATACACTGCAAAGAAAACACACACTACTAATAAACATCGGCCTGAGTCATATAAGAGTAGTGCTTCATATGACCACTTCTATTGCCCATTCAAAAGGGTCCTACTGTCAAATTACACCTATAGCCAATGTTTATATTCAGGGCTGTCACTATAAAAGGTCAAGCTCAGTCTCCCAGTCATTTATGGTTATCTCAATTTAAAGGCACAATACTGAAGAACCGCCATGAGGTAACCTGGCCCAGCTCACTTCCCTTGCTTGGGTCGCAGTCTAAACCATGGGTCATAAATTCAGATGCCAACATCAGTCAAGAAAGAATAAGATGAGTAAATGATCAAGCCAGGAAAGCTAGTGAGGAGTCAGAATTTACCACTCAGCACTAGCTCAGGAAAATGTAGGAGCAAGATGCATACACCCTGAGTTATTGATATTTAAGAAAGCCAGGAAATCAAGGTACTGTATTAAAACACTTGCCTACTTAACATTGGAAACTTATTCTAATACTTTTGAAATCCAGTAGGGATTAGATTTGATGTATCAGTTTGCATCTTCTGCTGCCTATGATCTCAAGTCACTGGGGGTTTCTTCCTTCATTTAACTCCCCTCAGCTAGATGTTCTCACAATGTCTCCTGTTCCCTGCAGGGATACACAGCTGGGGTTTCACTGGACACAGAATCCCAGGAAGAGAGACGTCAAAGCAGGACTCAGGAGTCAAGTTCATTGGAACAGCAGATCTACTCTTGGCATGTAGCAAGTTATGACTCTCTGTAAGTCTCTTCCTTCTTCCTTAAAACTAGGGGAAAAATTTTTTTTTTTTGAGACAGGGTCTCCCTTTGCAGTTCAGGCTGGCCCTGAGCTCACTGTGGAGCCCAGGCAAGCCACTGCGAACTCAGCAATCCTCCTGTCTCTGCCTCCTGAGTGTTGGGATTACAGGCGTGAGCCACCACGCCTGGCACTGTGGTATGTGGTATTGATTGCTGGTGGGTGTGAGTCACCACACCCAGCATTCTATGTGGTTACCGGGATTGAACTCAGGACCTTGCACTTGCGAGGCAGGCACCGGAACCACTGAGCTAAATCTCCGGCCCTAGGGGAAATTCTTAATACCTCCCATGATTGTTTTGGAGACTAACTGGCATATCATGAAGAGAAGTACCTAACACATAGTACACCAAGATGGGCCTTTCCCGTCCTGTTCCTAGATGTATGCCATTCATGCAACCTTATTTTATACTACATTACAGGTGGGTATTTGTCTCTCAACTGTCCTGCTAGTCAAACAAACAGAACTTTTATATCCAAACACTGGCCACCCATTCTATTGCCTTACACACTGCAGGTACTACCTGCACATGCCAACCAGTGTATAATGTTTATGAAGATCTTGCTTAAATTCAGCACCAGTTGAGCCTATTTCCTTACATTCCATTATTTTCTATTGTTTTAATGTTAATATCTATTTTTACCCATCATTTGACCAGAATATTTTGAGACTAAATTTAAAAACAACAACAACAACAAATACTGAAGGTCTGTGTTCCACTAGGGCCATCCCATCACTCTTTCCACGTTCACAGTAAAAAATTAAGTCAAGGAGATTCCACTACCTTTGGTTCATAAAGACCCAAGCCTTCATTATTGCTCCCTCAACTCCAGCTTGCCAGTGGTGTACGTCCCCACAAGGGGTATCCTTGGTGGCCACTGCTGATCCACTTAGCCTGTCTGGATTGAGAAGGCCAAAGTGCATTAATCTATATGAAGGTTTACCAGCTATGCCTGACTTACTCAGGTTTCTTCAGACTTAGGCTTATAGCATCCTGGAACCCTCCAAACAATTTCAGCTTCATTCTCCCTTGGGGTAAGGGGGGGCTTCGCAATTCTGACAAACCCATTTCCTGTGATTTGCTGTGAAGCTGAAATAACAGACAGCCTAGTGGATTATTTCAGAATGACTCACTAAAAAGAAAGTGATATCAAGGAAAGTCACTCAAAAGGGACCTCTTTAAGAAAGTTGGAGGGAAACAGTTTTCTCTGCAATAAAACATTTCTAGTCATAAATCTATTTTCAAGTATTTGAGGGTGGGCTGTACCGAGGGGAGAGTACTTTAATAGGAGGTAGTGCTTACAAATGAAATTTACCTGTTTAGTAAGCAATGGTAGGTCTTAAGCCTTGTTCCTTTGGGAAGAAATTTTTCTTAAACCCCGCCCCTCAAGCTCTATTGGGAAGGTGGGCTGTGATGGAAAACAATCTCACAGCATCACTGTTAACCTTCCTTTCCTGGAACTCAGCTACTGCGTTTTTTGTTACTAGCTTCCTTCTAACGAGGCCTGTTCTTTTGGAGAGAGAATTACTACTGGGTTGTGAAACTTCTGCACAGAGATCTAGTGTTTGCTTCCATCAGGGCCAAGGGCTTTCAGTGCTCTCCAACTACTTTCTGTATCAAAATAACTTAGGTTTCCTACCATGTAGGTGGTAGGACTAGGAACCCTACCACTATTCAAATGCTGTGACACTCAGTTTCCTTTCCCAGGCCCATACAACACTCTGAGGGGAGCTCTTCTTGCTCCTATGAACAAACAATTCCAGGGCTGAGTATGAACACCACAGCCCCTAGATTGCTGAGTGAACAGCAGATGTAAAACACAGTTTAACTGCACCAGTGTCATCTTGTACCCAGTGATTTCCATTCCTGCTTTGAAACTTTATATAGAGTTGAAAATACTTGATATTTTATACCACATACCTCCGGATTTTTGGAGGTTGTCAAGAGTGAGCCAGGTTATATTAGTTCAATGCAGTATTTACTATTCTGCCAAAAATGCCCAGTGTGTGGTTCTATAAAGGCAAATTTACCATATTTGGGGTTATATAGAGAGATACATATCCATCTCCATTTAGCAGTCATTTAGTGTACAGCCAGAAACACTATCTCTGTGGCACAAGCTAGATTGTTGTGACTCATTCCCTAACCTAAGCCATCCACCTAGTGAAGCCATATTGGGTAAGGAAGAGTTTAAGGATACCCCAGGCCTTGAGAAACCGATCCTAACCAGCAGCAACCAGCCAGGTGGTTTCCCCAAGGAAGCAGGTCACCTTCCTGCCTGTGGTCATGTTCTGCACGCAAGGAGACCTTTCCTTGGCTCTGTGGACATGAGCGTGCCTGACATTCCCTCTTCCATGATTTAGAATTAGATGGCTGCACTCTGACGTTTTGGTAGGATGAGGGGGGCAAAGATGGCATGAAAAGAAAGAAGATCACAGCTATCTCATCATGTCAAGGTCTTAGGAAGAGGCTGCCATCCTCCGTCAGAAGGCAACAGAACAGCCACAGAAAATGCCCCCATAGGTGACCTGGTGGCCATGTCTCTGCGGTCTCCTCTGATCTCATTACAGCAGTCAACACTAGTCCTCACAAAACAAACAGAGGAAATGTAAGCCTGCCTTAGCTGCGGAGAACTCCACACTGCTTCCTATGGAGAGCTGCAGCGCCTGAGACCACAGCCCCGGCAGGATGGGCAGGACCCCGGCTTTGTTCCCAAGGGAGCACTGCCACTGGTACTTTTCCTCCTTGCTGGTGCTGTACACAAAGGCGGTGAGTGTGAAGCCCGGGCTCTCTGCGCTAGTTCCTACTGGAGTTCCCTTGCTGCTAATATCATCATCCCAAGGCTCCGACATGGGGCCGTTTCCTACTGAGTAGCTCTGGAAAATTCAGTCCAAGGCAGCCTTGAAGGATTCCACCTGCTAGGGCTGGAGTTCCAAGAGTGAGAGGTTCTGCCCAAACTATGTCTTCTGGTGGAGAAAATTTCTCCCTGTAACACTTATGCCTGCACTTTGGAAAACTGGATCTCACTTGGGATTTCCATTTAAAATGATAGGAGAATGGGGTGTACCTATGAACCTCAAGCTGAGGTACAAAGTGAGTGGCTAGCATGCATAAATTCCTGGGTTCAGTCTTCAGCACTGCACATACAAAGGTAGGAGGTAGAACATTATGTCCTTTAGTACCCAACTCATCAGGTAGAGAGTGAACAGCTAAATCAAAATGTCTCAATAAACTCAATTTAAAAAAATAAACGAATGTAGAAGAGAGCCGTGATTCTGAGCTGATGTGACTTTGCCCCCTTCTCCTGGGAGAGAACTAGCAGTGTGTGAGGACATTTCTGATTGTCGCTTAACTAGGGGATGGTGGCTCTGGCAAATACTGCGTAGAAGTCAGTGATGCTACATTGTACAATGCCCGGGACAGGTTCCATAATAAGGAATTATCTGGTCTAAAATATCAATAGTGCTGAGAGAGGGAACCCCAGATGCAAACAGAACACTGGAGGGTGTGAGTAGGTCTCAAACAAACTCAACTCATAATCACATTACAGTAACACTGCCTTCAAATTACTTGGAGTTTCTGAAATGCATGTGATTAACAACCACAAAACTTACCAGGTCTCTCCTCAAGCACAATAAATAAAAGCTGTCCTTCATGGCAGGGGGTATTACGATCTCCAATTTAAAACTGTACTATAAAGCCACTGTGATAAAACTGCATGGTACTGGCAAAGTAACAGACCCAAGGACCAGTGGAATAAAAGATCCAGAAACAACTCCAGATACACTAAGCCACCTTATCTTTGAGAAAGGAGCCATACATCCTCAGTGGAGGAAAGACAGCCTCTTTAACAAATGGTGCTGGAAAAACTGGTCTTTAACCTGCCAAAAACTAAAGCTAGACCTATCTCTTTCACCATGTACTAAACTAAAATCACAATGGATTCAAGACTTAAACATTAAAACAGAAACAATAAACCTGTTACAAAACAGGTTAGGTAAAACTCTTAGAGACACTGGCTTAGGCAGTCTTTATGAACAAAACATCTATAGCATGAGAACTACCAGAAAGAATCAACAAATGGGATCTCATCCTACTAAAAAGCTTCTACACAGCAAAAGAAACCACTGGCAATGCTAAAAGACAACCAACAACATGGGAAAAAATCTTTACTAGCTGTTTGTCAGACAAAGGGCTACTATCTAGAATATATAAAGAACTTAAATCAGTCCCCCCAAGTTTAAAGACCCAATTCAAAAATGGGCATCTGAAATGAACAGACACTTCTCAGAGGCAGAAGTCAAAGCAGTCAAGAAGCATATGAAGAAATGTTCAACATCACTGGTCATTCGAGAGATGCAGATGAAAACAACACTGAGATTTCATCTCACTCCACAAAGAATGGCCGCTATTGCAAAATCAACTAGCAATAAATGCTGGCGAGGCTGTGGGGAGAAAGGAACTCTTTTCCACTGCTGGTGGGATTGTAGACCTGTACCACTTATTGTGGAGATTCCTCAGAAAACTAGGATAGAGGTCCCATTTGACCCTGCTATTCCCCTGCTAGGAATATACTGAAAAGTATTAAAAGAATCATATTATAAAGTCATATGTACACCCACGTTCATAGCATCTCAGTTTGTGATAGCCCAGTCTTGGAAACAACCCAGATGCCCATCAACTGCCCATCGCCAGTTTATTTATTGCTAGATAAAGAAGAGGTGGGCTTTTAAAAAAATAAAATGTAGTATTACTCTGCCACAAAGAATGACAAGTTTCATTCATTTATGTGCAAATGGATACACCTTGAGGACACACTAATTAGTGAAATAAATAGATCAGATATGTAAATACTTTTCTCTGGTATGAGATCCTGTAGATGTAAATGAGTTCTAGAATGTATGATAGATTTTGTAAAACAGGAAATATTCAAAGGGAATGTGGTAGGGGAAAGTAATGAGGAGAAAGAATAAATATGATTTGGAAACTAAAAGAAACAGCATGTATATAAGGGGTGGGGGGTTGTGGGTGGGTAGGGGGATATGGGTAAAAAGGAGAATTAACTTCTGTCATATACTGATACAAATTTCCCAATGTTGAGTGTGATTGTGAACTGTATATAAAATGTACCAATAAAAAATTCAATTTAAAAAAAAAAGCTGTCCTTAACTCAAAGTATGATCGCAAGAGTCACCCTAGAAAAAGGGAAGATGGCTTCAGGTTACTATCAGCAGCACTGTGTTTATACCAGGTCAAAGTGTGACCAGAGCACCTACTATTAAAATTCAGTAGTGACAGTTAACAAAAGGAATTTATGAGCTATGATCACTGAAACCATACAGGCGACCTAAGTACATCTAGTCTGGAAAAAATGGCAGAATGTTCCAAATTCTGAAATACTAACAAAATAAGAGGAACCATGGTGATGTAGACCTACATTCTACCAGGACAAAAAAAAAAAAAAAAAAAAGCTGTACAATAGAGATCCAAATAAATGCAGAATTGCAGAAATGCATTATAGTGAAAATAACCATGGTGAATATTTTGAAATCCCCCTCTTTCTAATTTTCTTTTCCTGTTCCTGTGTATTGTCTATCCTCTGCATGGCATGCTTTTATTACATTTGGTTGAATAATGCACATTTAGATAACCCCGTCATTACTCTCTTATGAATTTTTTCATTCCAGCAAAAGAAGGGTTTTTTAAGCACGGTGAATGCATATAAGCAAATCTGAAGAAAAAGAAAAATTTCATGAATGAGCAAGAACCAATTTTTAATGGAATGCCTTAAAGGCTTGTGGTATAAACAGTAAACAAAACTGGCTCATGTTAATACTGTTTACCACAATGTAAGACATCAGCCTTTTTAAATAATGCCCTCCAAACTAAGGGAAAATGAGTACCATGTTAAGTGAAAATGATACCTTCTTTGGCATTTCAAAATCATTGCTCAATTCTTCTTGAGTACAGAAACCAATAGTAATGACTCTATTTTACCTACCACAATTATGGTACACCTCGAAGCAATTCTCTACAATATCCACTTTACTCCCTCCACTCGAGTCCTGCTAAATAATCTCTGGAAACCATTAACCAAGAGTCCTGTTCCAACTTTCTTCTTCTGCTTCCCCTGCTTCCTCATTCATGCTGGCGTCAGGACAAAGCAAACTTGTATTACATCACAGAGCAAACTCATTTTCTCTAAACCAGCTCGTTGGTAGTTTACGGCTACTGGAATCCAGCGCAGTCAACAGTGTGATCTTTGTTTGGTGGGTGTTGCTTTAAAAAAAGTTTCTTCACACCCCCTTCCAGTTTTAAATAGGGGTGAGCTGTTGGAGGCGCCTTTCTAGCCCAGCTCCGCCCGGCTCTGTAAACGAGACATTACCTTATGCACAAATGACTCTAAGGCATTCCTCAGTCAAGCTGCCTCACTGCAAAATTCCTGCACTCCCAGGCAGCCAGGGCGGCCTACTCCCCTGGCTTCCCCTCCTGTTTCTTCTTGCCCACCCTTCTTTTCTCTTCTTCTTCTTTTTTTCTTTCTTCTTCTTTTTTTTTTTAATTTAATTTCCACTGCCTCACTGTGTTTTTGTGTAAATGATCTCACATGACTCAACAAATCCATCTGCCTGAAGCAGGCCAAGTCTGGAGCCCTCCCAGGAGGGAGGAGAAGAATTGCTTTGTGGAAAGGACCTGGAGCTCTGCCCTTTCTCTGGCTCGAATTACCCGCCTGTCAGGCCTGACGGATTTGGCTAAAAATAAAAGGAAGCGGGCCGTGAAAAGCAGATGAATGGGCTCAGCAGTTCCTTAGATAACACAGGCCTGCTGTTGCCCAAAGCTTCCCCAAACAGAAACTTCAAATGCGGGGCCCCTGAGCGCAGGGATGCAGCTTCCAAGTGAAGGGACTATCAGACCCACTGGAGCGGGGACACGGCCTGCGTGGGGGATTTTGTTGTTACCACTTCCCTTTGTGCTTTGCGGGTTGTGGGGGCGGGGCGGGTGGGGGTGGATGTTGGTCTGCTACAAAAAAACGTTCTCAGCAAACAGCAGAGTTCGGTGCAGTGAAGGCTTGGCTTGCAAAAATGGGGAGAGGGGTTGTTTCCACTACACAATTATCTTTCTCCCTTCCTCCAACGCCAGACATTTGCAGCCTCCTGATGATGTCACTTCTCCTTTCAGAGCCAGCAAAGAGCTAAAAGTCCTTCTTGTAAGTGTATGCCCAGCGCCCGCAGTGGGTATTAAGCACTTAGGTTGGCAATGTAATGACACACTGTAACAATCTGTAATATGAAGCAGTCAGCAAAGCCCTGGCTCTGAAAGCTATTTCTCCCGACCATTAACCATATGTTTGGCTCCTCAGATAGCCAAGCGGGTGTTCCAGCTTACCATCTGGTTTCTATCCACACAAGCAACTGCAAAGCACAGGCTACGTCCCTCTGGAGCTGCACGTTTCTTTTTCTTTCTTTTCTACTCTTCCCTTCCCCTTTCCTCCTCCCAGCTCCTTTGGTTCCCTCCCTAAGGAATTCACTGCCATTCATCACATGCAAAGAAAACTTTACCTGACATGGCAGGGGCAGAGCCATTAAGAATGCACAGCTGTATTGTAAACACGCCAGTGATCCCTTTACTAGCCGCAGAATCTGTACAAGTCTGTCCCTACCCCCTTCCTCACGTCCTACCCGGTGCTGACACTCGATCCAGCATGTTAAAAATAGGTACATTCTTGACACATCCAGGGGTTGCTGCGATGTCCTTCAGAGTCACTTCATATTCTTCGAATGGGACTTATACACACACACACACACACACACACACACACACACACTCCCACCCAAAGTTTGTCTTTGCATTCAATCTGCCTGACGTCAGTCACACACAAGATGACACAGCCCTAACTACAGACAACCATACTCACTACAGGATTCAATTTCTCCTTCTGCCCTAAAATATTTGATTCCTAATGTGTATCTTTTGGAGACTATTTTCCCCTGAAGAGCCTGAATTAAGAGATAAGTCATTTAGAAGAATAAAAAGCATACTGCAATTTTCAACAAACTGACAACTTGCAGAAGTTATGGGTTTTTTTGTCTGCATTTTAAATAGTATATTAAATGACATGGGACCTGCTATGTGAATTAAGAGATACTTCCATAATGTTTCCAAAATATTTATCTCAGAGTTTTCCCTTTACATGATTTAAAGTATTTTATAACCTGCTACAAGAGAATGTGCAAGAAGCATGACACACAGAAATCAGAAATCATTTTGTTCCTTGTTGCCATAAGAATGACGTCTATAGTAAAAACCCATTTTCCTGAATTAGGAAATTTAAGCTAATTTGTTCACATCCCTGGCTTCTCATACCAGAGTGAAAAGAAGACTATATCTAAGAAATGATTAACCAAGCTGTCAGATGCCATCGGCAGGCCGGAGGGAGGAGGAGCTATGCAGGGAGTGCTGTTTGCTCAGGCCGCGAGGAGCCTTAGAGGGCCTAGGTGCTGGACTTCTCAGCACTGCTCTTGCCAGCTCCCATTCCCAGGACCTCAAATGGCCGTGGTCCTGGCTTTGTCGACCCATAAACAGGCATTAACATTATGCTGAGTGCAGGGTTTCGAGAAGGACGGAGAAGGCAGTGTTTACATTTCAGGAGCTTTAGGAAGTTGTCCACTGGTAATGAGTTCTATTAAAGGCTACATTTGGTTCTAAACCTATCGTACAGATCTATGATTATATTAGTTTGACTCCCAAGAAAGGCAACACCATGATATAATTAGTAAAAAGACTGAGAAATGTTAACAGAAATGTTCAACATTTTAATAGCTAGCTACCTGTTTCTTTTAAGCTCTGCAGAATCATTTATTACAAGGTATTTATGCTTTCCATAAATAACTGGCATCCGGGACCACCCTGCCTAGCCTCACTGTGCGGCGATCCTGGGTGGGTTGGACATCACTGTACCAAGGAGCTTTCCGGCTGATGCAGGCACAGCCAAAGCGTAGTGCTCTACATGAGTTGGTGTGACACTAGAAATTACTCATCAAACTCAGCATGAAACTGTCAAAATGCAAATGCAAATGAAATTTAGGGTTAGAACAGTGCCTTTCAAACATGTTTAGAAAGAAGACTCTTCTATCAAACAAAAATCTTACGCGAAGTCTCTGTAAACACAAATAGGTAAAAATAGTAAATTGCACTGTCATTTGATATTTACAAGTATCTGCAAATGTATACTATAAGTCTTATAAATTTAAATTTTTAAAGATCAGCATAAAGTTGGAAATTGTTGTTATGGCTGAGAGGTCTAGTCCTGCCCACCTCTGCACCTAATTTTTCTCATGGCCAATGACTGAAGTGATCAAATCTTGATGTGTGTAAAATAGTAGCATGTACTATAGGACAAAATTAATTCATAATTTTTCTGGCACCAGGGATCAAACCCAGGGCCTTGTTCATGCAAAGCACGTGCTCTACTACTGAGCCACACCCTGGCCCATTAATTAATTCAATAAAGCTCGACCAAATGTCTACTACACATTAGGCACTGCCCTTGGCAGTCATCAGAGAAGCACGCTGCAGCCTCTTCCCTTGAGGAGCCCTGTTAAGAAGACATCTAAGGGCAGAGCATGAAGACAAGGGCAAGAAAAGGGCATGAAGTGCTTGCTGTAAGGGCAGAGCTGGCTAATTCTGCTTCATGAAATAAGGCATAACCTCACGAGCAGGGGACACATGGGTCAGGCCAGAAGTCTGAACAGGATTTTGGACAGCTAACAAAGAAAGGGAAGGACTTTTCAGGAAGAAGGACCCTGGAAAAAGTAAAACCTGGAAGCATAAAAAACATGCTAGAGTGTGTGAGGTTATGAGGAACCCTTAGGAGAACAGGAAGGGCTGGGATGGACAGGAGGCCAGAACAGCTCTTGAGCCAAGTTGAAGCTTTAAATGTCATAGTACAGATTAGATCGGCACTGGTCAACATAAGTGCAAGGTGAACCAAATATATAATTTGCCAATTTCTAGCAGCCATATTAAAAAAGCAAAAAGAAACGAGACAATTTCAATAATGTTAGTTAATTCAACATATCTAAAATTGTATCATTTTAATGTGCTATCAATATAAAGTTACTGAAAAGCTTTAGTTTTCTCATGCCACACTTTGAGGCAGGGTGTGGGTTATCCCTGGACAGCACACACTCTGATTTAGCTTCACCACAACACAAGAGGCTCGATAGCCACTGTGAGCAGTGGCTAGCATATAGGGCAGCACAGGTCTAGTCCTGTTTCTGCAGGCAGTAATGGCTAAAGGACATCCTCACTGTTTAATAAAGAAGCAACTGCGCCAGCAGCACGTACAAGCAGGAGGACCAGGCCTGGGCAGGAGCTTTGAGGCTGCTTTCATGGTCCATGTGAGGGATGAAGAGAAGAACAAAAAGTTTGTACCAGTACAGTGGCAAGAAAGATGGCACGGAAGAGTCAGAGCTGAAAGACATTTCAGAAAAGCCCAAATTATCATACACGAGAGATGAAAGAGAAGGAATCACAGAACCATCAAAATTTTTTATGCTAAAATGTGTGCTTTTAGTGAAAGGTCACTGATTACATATTTAATTTGAATTTCACTGTTCCTTTCAAGCTTGCTTCCCTCTACAGTGGAATGCAATGCCATTTAATAAACAGGCACTGAGTACTCACCATGTGTTAGGCAGTGTCAGGCTTCGGGCAAGAAAGATGAATGAGACTTATTTAAGGGGCTCAAACAGTGTGAGACAAAACAAAGCATTAAAACAGTGTTAGATGCATGGGGGGGAATCTACAAAATGTGTCATAAAGTAAACATAGAATTATTTCCAACATGCACTGTATTCGGTGGAACTTCTGAGGTAGCAGGAAGTGGGGCTTTTAGATAGCAGGGTCCATATCATGGGTTTGTGTTGTATTCAGCTGCACTGTATTAAGAAAATCCTAGCACAGATATCACTATCTGAATCCTTCTCTTGAAACTCAGGCAAATTTTCAGACTGTTACTATTTGAAACTCAGAAACTAAATTGGCACAAGTAACATTGTAGCCTTTGATGTTGGCTCACTCTGGGAAATTTCTGCATCTGAATTCTGGAAATGAGTGGATTTGAACTGCAAAATACAGCTGCGTGGGAAATGGTAACAGTTCCTAAGCACTTCATTTTATAATTTCATGATCTGCCTCAAACTTACTCAGAAGTTTGAAAAAAAAGACAGTGGTCAAAAAATTTTTTAAATTTTACTTTCTAATGATAATCCCACAACGACTTGATTTCCTTAAGAGTCTTGAAGGCAAAGTAGGAGATGAGGGTGCGGCAAACTGAGTAAGAATGCAGAATGCAGTTTCCAAACTCTGCACCTGGGACCTCAAAAAGTGCTACCTTCATCTCTGGAGCGAAATCAAGAGGGTTTTGATAGGGTGGCCTGGATCTGATATCAACCCCAAGAATGAGGAGTACAGAGGACTTCTATCATCAACCTGGTGGCCGATGTAAACTCTCCCAGCAATCTGCTGTCACTTTGTAGAGCATACTTCTTTTCCCACCTTTGATAAATCTAAAATCCCACTACCTTTTTCACATGTCTTGGTCAAATATATGTTCAGGACACCAAGGACCTGGAAAGAGCCTATGGAACCCCAGATTCTGGTAACAAAGGAAAACCCAAAATACAGAGTATCAATGACCCTTAAGAGCACGAGTCTCTAAGTGATGTGTACTATGTTCACACATCATAGTACTGGTTGTTAAACCTACAGAAGCCTACAGCCCATGGAGGCTTGGAGGCTCTGCCTGGGATGTAATTGAACATGACAAATATGGATGACAGGAAGAATTTACTTCTTCAATTTATGAGCAGGGTAGAATCTAAAAAATGTTGCTACAGAACTTCCTCTTTGATAATTTATTTTTAAAGAATTCAAGTATTTACTCCAAAGTAGCAACAAATCCACTATTTCTAGGTTAACTTGACTATCTGAATCAGTCTACTAGTGGTTCCAATGCGTTAAAATTTGGCGTAGGACATACTGAAGTGTGTATGTTCTTTAAACTATAGTTATAAAAATTAAAAAGTATTAACAATGAAATGCAAATTAAATGCCTGCAGAACCTCTCAAATATTTCCAGAGAATTTTAGGAAACCAGAGTTTGAAGACTACTTGCTTAGGGACTTTCAGGTTAGAATGTAAAGGTAGAAGAATCCACTTGGTGTACCAATTACTTCAACCTGGGAAAGCAGAAACCATATCTCATTATCCTAAAAGCAGTGCCTCAAGAGACAAAACTAAAGGGAACGTTTTAAGATTCTCTAGTGAGTTAGAATTAAAGAGGCTAGGACAAAAATGTGAGATACATTATTCATTTCTTAACACTATTCATTCATTAACTTATTCAACAATGTATTCACCTACTATGTGCCAGGCACTGCTTGAGAGACTTGAAGACATAAATGAAGAAAAGAGATAAATTTTTACTTTTGTGGAATTTAGAGTCTACTGAGGAAGAGACATACAATAAATACAATCAGGAAACATAACTAAGTTATTTTTCTTATAAAGTGACCAGTGCAATGTTAAAGATAAATAAACTAATTAAAAAACCAGTGGGAACAGGATTGGAAGAGGAGAGGAAGAGGAAGGTTGGAGTTTACATGGGGTGGTCAGGGTGTGCTTCATTGAGAAAAAGCAAGAGGACCAGGAACGAAGGAAGACAGAGGTAACCAGGAGAGTATCATTTACAGCAGCAGTGGTTCTCCAAATGTGGCCCCAGGACCAGCAGCATCACCTGGAGACTTGTCACTAGCTCAGCAACATGGGGGTGTGACCCAGCAGGCTGCTTCAGCAAGCTGCGGGTGATTCTGATATGCCCTAGGGTGTGAGCGCCACTGCCTTTGAGTGGTGAAGGCTCTAAAAGAGGAAAACTGTAGCCGGGCGTGATGGCTCACGCCTGTCATCCCAGCACTCGGGAGGCAGAGACAGGAGGATTGCTGAGTTCCAGGCTTGCCTGGGCTACATAG
>PVIC010002058.1:62191-82238 GCA_004025085.1 Thryonomys swinderianus | reverse complement strand
TCTTCTTCTTCTTCTTCTTCTTCTTCTTCTTCTTCTTCCTTTCTTTTCTTCTTCGTTTCCTTTTTTTGGTACCAGGGATCAAACTGAGAACCTTGCACTTGCAGGTACAGTGCCACTGAGCTAAATCCCTAGCCCCAAAATCTTCCTTCTCTTCACCCTGTAAACTCTCCTGCAAACCCATAGTTCCAATTACTTCAAATGCATATACACAGCAGTCTTCTAGACATTAGAACAAGAATGTTTAAGAATTATATCACTTGTAACATTTCCAAAACAAGAAAGTTATCTTCTGTCTTATCTAAACTTCCTACATTGCTTCTTAGCTCAGCAAGTTATACCATTTGTATACAGTAAAAGTCCAAGGATAATCTTTGATGTACTTCTTCATCCATTTCTAATCTAATGCCAAATGATAGTGAGTTTTACCTCTTATGTACCTATTAATCCATTTACTTCTCTGTTTTCCCACCGCCATACCCAAGCCAATATGCAGAGCTATTTTAACAGCCTATAAATACTTCCTCTCTGTATCTCTGGCTTCACAGTGCAGCCAGACATATGCAACCTGTCAGCAGCCCATGCTTCTTAGAAGCCTTTAATGATTTTCTAATGCTGTCAAAGCCCCAACTCACCACCATATTCTACAAGCTACTACAAAACCTGGACCCTGTCCACTTCTACAGCATTAGCCCCACTGCTTTGGGCAATCATATTCCTGAGTTCCTGAAAAGGGTTGTACATTTCCACTTCTATATACACAGCTGCCTCCATCAGGAAGCCTACCACTTCCAGTTCTATCACCCTCTGTCCTGTCATTGCCTATTCTGACTTCAGACTCTCCCCCACAAGCCACCTCCTTAGCTCACCAGGCTAAATAGGTTTTATCTGCTACATTCTTTCAGGACACTTATTTATCTAATAAATACCTGTGTCAGTAATTCATAATCTTTTCCATAGCTATAACTTAGGCATCATGGCGTGCTCACTTCAGCAGCACATATACTTAGGCAACATGGAAGAGGTTGTTTCTAGATTTAGCTCAAATTTTCTCTAGCACTTACCAGGGATCCTGGTACATAGGAGGAATTCAACATTTGATGAATGAATGACTGAATGGTTCCTCTACTTCAGAATAAATTATAAGAATGTTTTTCTTTCTTTAACAACAACAAAAACTTCAAATGATTTCCAAAGTTTATCATCCTAAGAAACAGAGTGAAGATTATAAACAAATTTTTTAATTGCATTCTTTATTGGTACAATTTGCATACATCTCACACTCACACATAACATTGGGGAATTTGTACCAATATATGACACAGTCAATTCTCATTTTTATCCATATCCCCACCCACACCTCCCCACCCCCTATATACATGTTCCTTTATTTTCTTTCAGAATCATATTTATTCCTTCCCTTCATTACATCCCCACACCAAATTTCCTTTGGAAATTTCCCATTCTGAAAAGATTGTCATACTACTAGAGCTCATTTGCATCTACTGGTGCTTATATCAACGAGATCTGGTATTTGCCTATCTGTGCTCTATTGATTTCACTCCTTAGTGTGTCCTCCAGGTGCATCCATTTGCACATAAATGAATCAATCTTGTCATTCTTTATGGCAGAATAGTACTCCATTTTATTTTTAAAAAACCCACATCTTCTTTAGCCAGTCTCCAATTGATGGGTATTTGGGTTGTTTCCAAGCTTGAGCTATCACGAACTGAGCTGCTATGAACAAGGGTGTACATCTGTCTTTCCACTGTGATTTTCTAAATTCTTTTGGGTATATTCCCAGCAGGGGGATGGCAGGGTCAAATGGGACCCCTAGTCCTAGTTTTCTGAGAAATCTCCACACGTATCTCCACAATGGTTGCACAAGGCTGCAATCCCACCAACAGTGGAGAAGGGTTCCTTTCTCCCCACAGCCTCGCCAGCATTTATTGTTGGTTAATTTTGTAATAGTGGCCATTCTTTGTGGAGTGAGATGAAATCTCAGTGTTGTTTTCATTTGCATCTCTCGAGTGACCAGTGATGTTGAAGATTTCTTCATATGTTTCTTAGCTGCTTTAACTTCTGCCTCTGAGAAGTGTCTGTTCATTTCAGATGCCCATTTTTGAATTGGGTCTTTAAACTTGGGGAGGCTGATCTGTTTGAGTTCTTTATATATTGTAGATAAAAGCCCTTTGTCTGATAAACAACTAGTAAAGATTTTTTCCCATGTTGTTGGTGGTCTTTTGGCAGTGTCGGTGACTTCTTTTGCTGTGCAAAAGCTTTTTAGTAGAATGAGATCCCATTTGTTGATTCTTTCTGCTAGTTCTTGTGCTATAGAAGATTTATTCATAAAGTCTTTGCCTAAGCCAATGTCTCCAAGAGTTTTACCTAATCTGTTTTCCAGCTGGCTTATTGTTTACGTTTTAATGTTTAAGTCTTGTATCCATTGTGAGTTTAGTTTTGTGCGTGGTGAAAGAGATAGGTCTAGCTTTAGCTTTTGGCAAGTTGAAGCCCAATTTTTCCAGTACCATTTGTTAAAGAGGCTATCCTTCCTCCATTGAGGATGTTTGGCTCCTTTGTCAAAGATAAGGTGGCTTAGTGTATCCGGAGTTGTTTCTGGGTCTTCTAATCTATTCCACTGGTCCTCGGGTCTGTTGCTTTGCCAGTACCATGCAGTTTTTATCACAGTGGCTTTATAGTAGAGTTTTAAATTGGGGATTGTAATACCCCCTGCCATGTCGTGGTTCCTTAGGATTGCTTTTGCTATTCTAGGTTTCTTGTGGTTCCAGATGAATTTTTGTATTATTTTTTCTAGCTCTGTGAAGTATACCATTGGGATTTCAATTGAAATTGCATTGAATCTGTATAGTAGCTGTGGAAGTATAGCCATTTTGACAATGTTGGCTCTCCCGACCCAGGAACAAGGGATATCTTTCCACTTTCTGATTTCCTTTTCTATCTCATTTTTCAGAGTCCTATAGTTTTCAGAATAGAGGTCTTTCACTTCCTTTGTTAGGTTGATTCCTAGGTATTTCATTTTTCTTGGTGCTGTTGTGAAAGGGATTGACTCCCCAATTTGTCTTTCAGTGAGTCTGTTGTCTGTGTAGACAAAGGCTGTTGATTTTTGAGCATTAACCCTGTATCTAGCAACACTACCAAATCTGGTAATTAAGTCTAGTAGTCTTTTGGTTGAATTTTTAGGATCCTCTAGATAGAGTATCAGATCATCAGCAAATAATGACAGTTTAACTTCCTCCTTACCTATCTTTATTCCTTTTATGTCTTTGTCCTGCCTGATTGCTATGGCTAATATTTCCAGCACTATATTGAACAAGAGTGGAGACAATGGACATCCTTGTCTTGTTCCTGATCTTAGTGTAAAGGGTTTCAGTTTTTGACAAACAAATTTTTGACTAAAGCAGAGCAAGACATCCTTTTTAGTAGATGTAGCCACCCTAAAAAAGATTTATTAAAGTAGAAGTTGAAAAAACTATGTGTAAATATTCTCAAGTAAAGTGTATAGGATTCAAATAAGAGTACAGCTGCAATTAATTTGAAACCTCAGTTGTATTCTTGCATCAACAAAGTGATAGAAAAATGAGTCATTAAGTAATTGCTATTGTGACATAGCTTTGTACTATACTTGAAGTGCTTTGCACAGCCATAATCTCAAGCTACCTTGAGATTTGTCACATTCTTTAATTTTCTGATTGATTAAATGGATTATTTGACATTTTTGCAGATCATAGAAACTATTGAATAACAATGACTCCTTTCATTCCTCATTAATTGCTCTCTGAGCTCAATGCGAATTCTTTAGGAACTAAGGTGTGATATTTCCTTTTCCACAATTTTATTTCACTGTTTTATTTATACTGATAATAATAGCAGTTCCTACAGAAAACATTCCCGTTATTAACTTCCATATCATTCTCTCTAAAATGTAATGCATAATAAGATATGAACTTCATATTACATTCACTGTGACTTTTATATTTTTGACATTGGAACAGAAGATTTTAAAAGCTCATTGCCAGGAGAAAGTTTCTTCAGTTGTGGCTCCTAAAGTATCCTTTGGGAAGCTAGATGTTTCTAAGTGGCCAGGTAAATGATGGGTAGGATCTCGCTTACACCAACTACCCTGGTCAAAGGAGAGCTTTTGGATTCCAGGCTCATTTTCTCTTTTCAGTTAGCACTGTTTGGATAAATACTGAATAAATGCCTTTCGTTTACTGGGACACCCACAGATGTCTATTCACAACCTTCATCTGGCCTCTAACTTCCATAATATTCTTTAGGATAGTTCCTCTAATTAGATTCTGCTGCCTATTGGAGAGGAGAGTGTATTTGCTATAGGACTGATTAACTACAAAGGCTACACCAGCAAGCACTTGCTGGATTGCATTAGGTATTAGAAAAAAAACAGTGACTTCCTCTTCAACACAACATGCTGAGACTCCAGAAAGGGGATAATTATAACACAGTATGATAGCTGCTGTATTAGAAGACCTAACTCAGGCTTTCCAAGCAAGAGAAGGTTTGTCAAAGAAGTAACATCTCAGCTGAAATTTGAAGGTTAATAGGAGGAAAGCCAGCAAGGGAGGCTGAAGGAGGGATAGAGAACATTTAGCGTGGGGCAACAGCATACGTTCAGCTTAGAAACATCATCCACCACAACAAGATTAAAGATACGTAGTCAACTCAGTGCGTCAGGAGTACAAGCTATGAAAGAGGAGGTTCATGACCTCTAACCAGTGTGTCAGAGAAGGAGTTCTGTTGTATCTTGTATGACAGAGAGTTACTCAAGATAGGAAACAGGGCGCACTGTGATCAGCTTTGCTCCTCGGGAATTTCTCTCTAGCTTCAGGGTGGAAGGAAAAGATAAGATGGAGCAGGAAACCCATTAGGAGCTTGATGTTGTCATCCAGGAGAAAATTTATCAGCACCTGAACTACAGTGGTAATAACGGAGATGGAGACAGAGACAGCAGGGGACAGATTAGAAAGCTATTAAGGAGAAATATTAGGCAAGAGTTTGCAACTGATTGAGCGCAGGCAGGGAAGGAGGAGGTGGAGTGAGGTCAGCACCTCCTTAGGCTTCTGCGTGGATAGCTTTACATTCCTTGAGATGATAACGTAGGCTTCCTATTGGTAGTGCTAATTAAAAATAGCTGGGCCACTCCTGGATCCTGGATATTCTAAGTACAAGGGTTCTATGGCATTTCTTAGTTGGAAATCTTCCTCTTTATCAACTATGCAAGAGATTAGAGACCATGGCCTTTTTTCTCCATAAGGGTTTTTAGTAGGTGGCCCTTTCTGTTCTTATGTCCACCCTCCTCTCTGGACTTAACTGTTTTATAACAGATCAGACTGTGCTGTAATTGTCTCATTACTTAATTGTTTTCCTATCAGACTGTGAATACTTCTTAAGCAAGAACTATGTATTTTAAATCATTACTCAGACATGCATGAACTTAACCATACACTCAGTATTGTCATTGTCTACTCGGTGTCAGACCTTAATTTTTTGCATGCTGAGGACCTTGCATGGTGCCCAACATGTAGAAGACCCTTCCTGAGTGTTGGATATATTGCACGCAGACCAGCATATGATTTAGCTGGCTACTCTTCCAAGATGGTTCTCTCTGCTGTGAGGAACTCTGAGAATATAAACTCTGAAATATATTCAAGTATATGTTTAAATCTAATCCAACTCAATGTTTCTTCTTTACTCTCTGCCACTACTGACCTGCACTTATGGAGGGGCATGAGTTTCTTTGTACTATGTTACAGATTGGGCTGTATTTTACTAGTATGCAGCATACAAAGCAATAATGTCTTCTATTTTCCTGGTAATAGGGATTAACCATTGATGCTTTATAAGGAATTCATTCTGTGTTCAAATTCTGACCTTTTCACTAATCAGTGAGATGCCAGATGTACTTTATTTCATTTATGAAGCATCCATATTACCACTTTCATCAAGATGAGGAACATTATAGAGTCCTATCATAGGATTTGGTATGAATAAATGAGCTAATAAGAGCCTAACTTGGTAATAAATAGAGTTAATTCACTAAGTTGTCCTATAGTCATTCCATTTATGAAAATGATTTTCAAGTTTTCACCATGTATTTAATACTTAAGATCTGTGCTGTATAAAACCTTACAGCATGGAGGCTGAAGAATACTCCTCAAACATATTTAAGGAGATAAAATAAAAATTAAGCTAATTACTATACTTAAAGCAAGCATCTGCTGTGTCACAAGTACAGTTGATTGCTGTTTCTCAGTGGGGCTATTATAAAATATTGATACTGGACCCCACCTCCAGAACTCTTGATTTGCTTAGCCTGAGCACCTTGTAACTCTTAAAGTATATGGTCAGTGGTTCTATATGCAGAATGTTTCAAAACCACAGATATAAAAATTCATATGAGGGAAAAATTACTTCTGGCTAGATGTCCAAAGAAGGCTTCCTAAAGAAAGACTTCTTGTGAGAACAGGACATGGTACTTTTTAAATTTAATTAAGCAACATGCTCTTGATTGTGAATAATTTAAATGATAAAGTTTTGAAAAATAAGCAAAAACCCACCTCTAAATCCTGCCAATCAAGATATTCCCTTAATTTCTATATAGTTATCTAATCTTACATAGAACCTGTTATAAAAATGAAAAAGATATGCATGAAAATAATTTTATTTTCATATTTAATATACCCAATATTATAATTTCACAATCAATCAATATAGAATGTGAGACACAGTGCATTATTTTTGCATGTAAGTCTTGGAGACTAAGTGTGTGATTTGCATGTATGACCCCCTTCCCTTTGGACTATACTACTTTCAAATGCTAAGAGGCCACATATGGCTGGTGGCTGCCACGCACTACAATATACTTTTAGAGAGAATGTGTTATACAAGACAGAGTAGTGGGTGAGAAATAGTCTTTACTTTGAACTGCTCCTGTTGCTGCTGAAGAAACCAAGTGTGAGAAAACTCAAATGATTCACACTGCAGTGTAATTACCTAGAATACTGAGTTAAGGAATTTATATTTAGGGGCCATGATTAAGTGCTGGCAAGTTTGAGAGTAAAAAAGCAATCAAAAGTGAGAAGTTCAATTAGAAATGTGAAGAAGAAATAATGTCATGACTCCTTTAAGAACTTCCCCCTCCCAGACAGAAGAGATAAAAAAGAAAGAACCAACAAGCATCATTCCCAAAAAACACAACAATTTATGTAATATGTGATGGTGGTAGAGAAACAACAGGGTCAAAACAGTTGGGAACGTCACCTATAGAGCCTGTCTAGGGAGTCAGACTGAGTCTGAGGTCTAAGCAAGGGTACTTTGTGATCCAAACATCTAGCTAAGGATTGGAATGTGGGCTTGGACTTCAGCTATCTGAGAGTCGAAGCAAGATAGACAGAGGAGGTTGGTAGAGAAATATGGAAGCTGTCTTTAATACATTTGGGGAAATAGACCTTTTACTGCTGCAGCTTTACTTAAAAACCCAACCTGACCGATCTCCTGGGCTCTGTTATTAAACTCTTTTACTCCCAAGCCTCTAGGCATCACTCCTCTTGTACTAGTTTAAAAATCAGCACACAAGCATAGTCTTTTATCTGCTGCTCTCTGAGTCTTTCTGGGAAAGAGCTTCTAAATAGGGAGCTTTTTAGTTCCCTGATCAGCTCCACATCCCTCTGGCTTTCTTCTTTCTTTCCCACTAAACGGGATTGTGAGAAAAGATGAGTGTGCGTGATGGCTTCTAAAGTGTGTTCATGACTGCTTTAAGAACCTCCCCTTCTCCTTGATTAATATGAACCAGTGTAAAGGATATTTATCCAATTGTAAGGTTGTGCTCTGGTAAACTTTTGATACAATATGGAAAGGGTACAATCTGCAGAGGCCAGAGCCTGTATTTTCTCTGCGTCCCTTCTCCCTTTCCAACTTTCTCTTCCTCCTTCACTTGCTCTGTCCTTTCCTCCCCCTCTACCTTTTCCATTTCTTTTTCTCATGTATATTTTTCTTATTTTATCTTGACCTTAAAAGAACTAATGAGAAATAGGCTTCAATCTTGTTCTCATTGGAGGGAATTTTTTTCCTTATACCTTCATCTTTTTATAATGAGTGCTTGGGACATGTGAGAGGACAATTTTTTCTTTGTTTCATTTTTGATCCAATTCCTGTAAGCCAAAGAGGTTTTCTGGATCCATATGGCCCAGAGTGTTAATTAAAGTTCTACCTATTAGAAGAGAGTAAAGTAAAGAATTAAGCATAGACTGTAGAGTTGAGCTACCAGATTTGGTTTGTTTGGGTTTTTTTTAGTTTTGTTTAGTTTAGTTTAGTTTTGTTTTGTTGAGACAGGGTCTCACTTTGTAGTTCAGGCTGACTCTGAACTCACTATGTAGCCCAGGCAAGCCTCGAACTCACAGTAATCCTCCTGTCTCTGCCTCTTGAATGCTGGGATTACAGGTGTGAGACACCACGCCTGGCCCTAAATTCAGTTTAGGAACTGTGTGTTTGGCATTAAATCACTAAACTCTTTCTTCTCCTCATGAAGATATACTTTATTTATATATTCATTTGGCCAGCACTGAAAATGTAGTAGTAATGAAATAGACTACCTCTCCTCTCCAATAGACGTTACATTCTACACAGATCACAGAAAACAAATGTATATTTGTACACACACATAAAGCTAATAATCACGAAGAAAAACCAAACAAGGTACATGAATAGACAGTAGTCAGGGGTGTGCTAAGATTTATGGAATACACAGATAAAACTTTTATGAGGAGTGACATTTCAGTAAAGAGTTCATATGTAACAAGAGGATATCTAAGCAGAGGAAATAAATACTGTAAAATGCTGATGAGAGAAACAGACTTTAATGCTTGAAAAACAAAAACAGCAGCATGGCTGGAGTAAAATGGGAGGAGATGAAGTGCCAGAGACCTGAAGTTTACTGTGCAAAGGTAGAAGATTTGGAAATAATGATCAAGTTTTGGATTTGGAGAAGATTTGGAAATAATTATCAAGTTTGTTGCCAGAGTACTTGAAATTCAGTAAGGTTATCACTTACAGAAATGAAGAAAGTTTAAAAAAGAAGAGGAATAGTGAGATCAATGATTTATAACCAGATGCATTAAACTTTACATGCTTTTTAGATTTTTAACTGGAAAAGACAAATAGGAAATTGAATATGAATATTAGTATATCAAGTATCACTCTAAGTCCCTGAGATGAGAATTGAGTATTGACCACTAAACTTGGTAACAGAGAGATCTTTAATGACCTTAACAAGAATATTTTAGTATTTCCACATCTCCACAGAAGAATGCAAAGCTAATACAAGAGAATTATAGAGAGAATAGATAAGTCTCTTCCTATTAAGAAAAAACACATTAGAAAATCTATTTGAGATATCAGAATTATACTAAGACTGACAATGCTAATAAGTCAAAATTCAGGGAAGAAGGAAGTGTATTAAGGAAGACTCAACAATGGCTGCTCTCCTTTCTACTTTAGTATTTGCTTACTGATAAGTGATACTTAGAGTAGATTGGGAGACCACATAGAAAGTGGTAGACAAGGAGTTCAAAAAGTCATCCTACCAGGCCAGAGATTTAGCTAGTGGTTCCAGTGCCTGCCTAGTAAGTGCAAGGTCCCTGGTTCGATCCCCGGTAACTACATACCACAATATTGGGATGGTGGCCACACTCACTGGCAATCAGTACCACACACCACAAATGCTGGGCTTGGTGCCTCAAGCCTATTATCCCAGCACTCAGGAGGCAGAGGCAGAAAGATTGCTGAGGTCAAGGCTTGCCTGAACTCCATAGTGAGCTCAGGGCCAGCCTGAACTACAAAGTGAGACCCTGTTTCAAAAAAATAAAATAAAATAAAATACATAAAAGTCATCCTACCATAGACAGTCTAATGAAATTGCAAAGACAAAGAGTTATAGGGAAGAAAAGAAAGAAAAGCTTTTACCTAGGAACCCTGAACAACTTTACCTGAAGAGTAAAAACAACTTGGCTTAAACTAACCTTCCCAGAGATCAAAACCCGACTCCTACTTGCCTCAGCCACACACAGAAGCAACTATATTGCAGAATCAAACAAACAAAAAAAATGCTCTCTATGGAAGCTGTTCAAATGAACATTCTGTGATGATGGAAGCATTTTATACAGGTGCTGCATAGTATGACAGCCACAAGCCACATGTGGCCAATGAACACTTGAAAGGTAACTAATGTAACTGAGGAAAGAGTTTCAAATTAAATGAAGTTCAGATTAAGTTTAAATAGCTGTATTTGTTTAGTTGATTTTATAATGAACAGTGTAGAACTAGAAAAAGAAAGTATATGAAGCCTCAAATTATGTGCATAAATTTTCTGACATCACAGTTACTTTCATTAATGTTACCTATCATGCAGAATACAGAAAAAACTGATGAAAAGGTAAGAGAAAGAATACTAATTCAGAGAACCAGAGAGATAATGGTAGGGTGGAAATCTTACTCAGATTAATATATTTTAAGAGCCTAATGAAAAAATTGTAAGTTTTGGTGGGAAGCTGATAGGAAAAGTTAAGGATAAAAGACAATTCTAGAACAAAAAATTTAGAAACTCAATAGATGAGTTTATTCATAGATAATAAGTAACTGATGAGGGAATTAGTGAGCTAAAAGATAACATGTATTTAGTTGATTTTATACTGGAAAGTTTAGCTCTAGGAAAAGAAAATTATCTAAACAAATTTTCTCATATTATAACTACTTTCAATAAAGTTATTAGGCATAACAGTATGCAGGAAAAATGATGAAAATAAAAGAGAAAAATGTACTAAGACAGAACCACAGAGAAACGCTAAGGTGGAAATCTTATTCCGGTTAACATAGTTCAAAAACTTAATGAAAAGATCAAGAGTTTTAGTAGAAAGTTAATACTAAAACTTCTACAGAAAATTATACAAAAAATGTTTAGAAACTCAGTAAATATATTTGATCCTAGCTAGAATGTCACTAATGATGGGATTAGTGAGCTAAATGATAAGCAATAGAAAATGTCTATATTGAAGTGAGAAACATTTTAAAAATACAGAAAGGCATCTGTAAAATACATGAAACATGATAGAAAGATCTAGCATGCATAAAAATGAAGTACCAGAAGAGAAGGAACTGAGTAGAAAAAGTCATTGAAAACAGAAAGATTCCAAGGTCATGAAACTCTTCAAATCAGCTTTAAAAACCACAAACATTTCAGATAACTATATGAAAACTAAACTACACTTGAGCATGGTAAATAAAGGCTACTGAAAGTGAAGACAAAGGTAAAAAGATCTTAAATTATACAAAACATGGAAAAATAAATTCAAAGGAGTAGCATTTAAGGATACAGCTGACTTCTACACAGAAATGATGGAAGCAAAAAGACAATGGTGCATCATTACAGGGTTGAACAAAATAACTTCCCACTTGGAATTTCACACCTAAATGAAGATATCCACTTTAAATGATAGTTTTGCATAAACAATGAATAGCACAGACTTAAAACATGAAATACTATAGAAAACACAGCTAATTTTTGTTTCAGATCCAAACAGAAAATGGTCATAGGAATGAAATCACTAAAAAGGGTAAAATGTAGACAATCCTTATAAAGCAATTTAATGTCTTCCTGATAGCAAGTCAATTTTCTTTTAAATATATGGTCTAGTCTCTTGTCTTACAACAGAATGTCCATGAATAAAACATTTAGAATTAGCATAATGTTATGCAGCTTCCAAGTGTGCTAAGAAGGGAACAGGATCAGGTGTTCAACACAAAATAATTATTTGTTTTCATTTATAAACTCTTTTCTGAATTGTTATGTTAAACTTTTCCAACTGTGGCTGTTGTAATTAGGCCAATATGGAGTTTATAGGGTAACCTGACAAGCTATCTACCATTTTGCATAGATTTGTTCCAGCTTCTATTGCCATGGTGAAAGATGCAGGACTACAATTCAATTAGAGCAGGAACTGACATGAGGATGTATGAAAGGGACTAATAAGACTTTTCTGAATCCAGAATTCTCATATCTGTGTCCTCATAAACTATTGTTGCTGTCAAGAAATTAACAAATCAAGAGCACATCATTTTCAACTGTTGTACGTTAAAGATATAGTGAATAAAAACATGATAGTAAACCAGACACTTGAAACAAAATCTTACTTAGAAATTGAAAAATGAAATAAGAAAGGTCTGAAGATGATTTAGTCCAAAGACTTTTGGAAGTCTGGAGAAGGGCAAGTAGAAAGTTGGTAGGGGTCTTCTGATTTCCTCTTTCAGCCAGAGCTGTCTTGGGTGTTCAGTTCTAACTGTGCCTGAAGAAAGGCTTCCACTGATTCCACACATGTGTATGTAAATGGGGAGCTTTGCAGTTTTTGCAGCCACTGTTTTGGCAGCCACTGTTCTAATTCAACTTCCTCAAAGAAGAAACTGGTTAAGAGTGAAGAAAATGAACAGCAAAGCTTCCATTACCATATTGTGGCTCTTCGAACCAATTTTTTTTTTCTTTTTTTACAAAAGGAACTCAAAGCTTTACACAGTAAGCGTGCTTATGTGTGAAAACTTACATTGGGTTGAGAAACTTACCTGGATAATTTCACTTTCAAATAAATCAATTATCTGAAATGATTTAGCACAAGACTAATAACTCTTTATATCATTTTAAGTACAGTTCAACTGCTTAATTTACAGACGCTCTAGAGACTTAGAAAAATTGCTACAATAATGGTGGATCATTAATTCTGAGGAAGCATGGCTTCCAAGCAACATCTACTAGGTACCTACTGTTGCCAGGTGATAAAAGGCTCAGAAATTAATGCTCCTCTTTATTGTAGGTGGTGGCAAACTCCTGAAATCTCTACCCAGCAGCTCCATTGTACATGGTGGTTCATTTCTACATGTCATATGTAAAGCTTATGTTTTACCTTACAATAAAAAAATAGCTTACATTTCATAGCTTTCAGACACTGCAAAAAGTTAGCATAACTATTGTCGGTCACAGAACAGATGGAAGGACAAAAGAGCTTCGGATGTCCTGTAACCCAAAGGCCCTGCATTCAATCACCTGTACTAGAAAAACATAACAAGAATATGCTGACTACGAACTATACCTTCTAGAAATGAATCTTTTAAGAAAAATAATATATGCTCAGAGCAAGATTATGGAACAGAAAATAAAAGTTGGAACTCTCTATGTAACCTTTTCACTTCCAGCTATCAAAGTTGAGTAAACAGTAATGTTCTCTTATTTCCCACTTTGTCTGATGGACTAAGAAATATATTTGTTTTCATTTTCTTCTGCTCTGTTGAAATTATCCTTCATTTTAACTTGGAAAGCTTATTGATCTTCTGGCCTTAAAATCCAGGTAGACTTTTGCTTTCACAAGCCCCAAGTATGAAAAATTGTAAGACAATCACAGCCATACAATGCATCTATCTTCTTTCATATCAAAGTAGTGATAATGACAATTAACAGTAATCAAATATCAGCCAGCTGACTGGTCATGGACTTTACATGCATAATTCTCATAAGCACCTAACCAACAACTCTATGCATACTGTAATTACTTATGTCTTATAAATTCAAAACATTAGATGTAACATTTGTAAAAGGTCCAGTTTTGCAGAATTCGGAGGAGCTAATCTGAGCCTCTAAAATCTATGCTGGAAAGATGATGACATTTGACTCTGCTTGCATTATATGGCCAGGAAAACTACTGCCTCCCGCTTTAAAAATAATGCTTTGTGATTTACAAAGTGTATCACATCATCCTGTGTATTAGTGTTTTGTCAGTAGGATAAACAGCTTAAAGGAAGGAAAGGTTGATTGTGGCTTAAGGTTTCAGAGGTTATGGTCTATGGTTGGCTGTCTCCAAGGCAGAAGGTTCATGATGTAAAATCAGCAGAAAGGAAAACTGCTCAACCCCTGGAAACTAGGAAGCAAAGAGAAAGGAAAAGAACCAGAAGGAAGAGAAATGACAATAATACAACTTTTCAGGTTACAACCTTAGTGCTTTACTTCCCTTGAGCAGATCTCATCTCCTAATAGAATGTTCAGCTTTGAACTCAGAAAGAGATTAACTAATTAAAGATTATTATCACCATGATCTAATCATTTTCAAAAAATCCTGCCTCTGAAAGCATAAGACTCTCGGAGGCATTTTTGACCCAAACCATGACTCTTTGTCATATTTGATTCATAAAACTTTCTATTGAGGTATCAGTATCAAGATAAGAAGCCTAAAAAATAAAGAGGCTGTAATATGCCAAGGAGCCTATATATTTTCTTTTACTTCAAAATCAATGTTCTTTCACCAGGCGTGGTGGCTCACACCTGTAATCCCAGCACTTGGGAGGCAGAGACAGGAGGACTGCTGAGTTCGAGGCTTGCCTGGACTCCATAGTGAGCTCAGAGCCAGCCTGAACTACAAAGCGAGACCCTGTCTCAAAAAAAATCAGCGTTCTTTCAAATAAACCACAATTCTCTCCCATGCATTGAAACAGTAGTAGTAGTAGTAGTAGTAGTAATATACATTATGTGTTGAATGCCTGTTAAGTGCCAGGAAGTATTTATTGTTTAACATTTTGTTAAACAGTAATGATAGTGGACCCACAATTCTCTAAACTTTCAATTTAGAATTACCTTCCCATCATGTACTATCACATTAATATACATGCACTCAGGAGCCCTATAGATCAGGAGTTCTCAGAACCCAGGTCACAGATGGATGCTAGTCCTTGTGCCATTAGGAACTACAGCACGCTGTATGAGGTAAACTGTGGACCACTATGTAAAGTTCTACCTGCATTTACAACCACTCCACATCACTCATGTGACCACCTGAGCTCTGCTTTATGTCGGATACTTGGTGGCATTAGTTTCTCATAGCTCCATGAGCCCAACTGTGAACTGCACATGTGAGGAATCAAGGTTGCATATTTCTTGCAAGCTACTTGAATGCTTCTTGAAAAATCCAATGTCTGATGATCCAAGGAGGAGCTGAGCTATGAATCCTTGCTCTAGTAAGTGGTTGCAAATACTGCAAACACAGGAACATCTCCAGAGAGATTTGCAACCCAGAGACCATAATGAATCAATTATTTACAGTCTCATAAAACCTTATCAATGATACCAAGTGACATCTAGGCTGTTTCTGGTGGCAGACTTTAGAGTGGCAAGTGAGTTGGCATATTTCAACTGCACAGTTGCATGAGATGGAAGTTTGTAAGACAGAAATTGACATTTATTTTACTTCATGCATGGCCTAGCCATGCGTATTTATCACTTCAGTCCACCCCACTTTCCTGCAGTGGGTATTTGTCACAGTTTGGGTAAGCCTGCAAGCTCACCTCAAATCAGTAAAAAAAAAAAAAAATTGTCTCCTATGAAACTGGTTTATGGTGTCAAAAAGCTTGGGGGCAGCTACTCTAGACAATTCCTTTCCTTTGTTCTTGTTGTTCCAAATATTATTGACTTGGATAAGAATGTCATTACATATCTGAATCTTCATGTTTCTACCAATTTGACTTAATCTTCTTATTTCTATACTTTTCCTTCAGGTGTGTGTGTGTGTATAAATTTTTTTTTTGAAACAGGGACTTGCTTTGTAGTTGAGGCTGGCCCTGAGCTCACTATGTAGCCCAGGCAAGCCTTGAACTCAGCAATCCTCTGCCTCCAGAGTGCTGGGATTACAGCCGTGAGCTACCACGCCCGGCACTGTGGTATGTGGTATTGATTGGTGGTGGGTGTGAGTCACCACGCCCAGCTTTGTATGTGGTTACTGGGGATCGAACTCAGGACCTTGTGTTTGCGAGACAGGCACCGGAACCACTGAGCTAAATCTCCGGCCCTCAGCTGTATATTTTTAAGCAACGTATCTTATGAATTTTCTTTTCTTATAATTCACTTGTGTTATAAAAAATGCCAAAATTTATTAAAATTCTAATACTGATTTCTAAAGCATTAATTTACCAGATCACCTCCCTGCTTACCATTCCCTGTTACTCCACCCCCTACACTGTAAACTCCAGTATTGTTAACTTAAGGAGATGTTCTTCTGTAATTTGTTCTTCTCCAAGTTACCATTTGAATATTTTATCTTTTTAAAAATTGTCATCTGTCCCATGAATGCTTAATTAGTGTCAAGTTGCACAACATATTTTACCCACTCCTTTGATTCTTGTTTGTTTGTTTGTTTGTTTTTAGTTTTTTGACACAGTCTCACTTTGTAGCTCAGGCAGACTCTGAACTCCCTTTGTAGCCCAAGCCAGCCTCAAGCTCATAGCAATCCTCCTGCCTCTGCCTCCCAAGTGCTAGGATTACAGGCATGAGCCACCACACCTGGCTCCTTTGTTTCTTTCTTGTTAATCTTTATAACTTTTTCTTACACAAAACATGAGGAGACCATTATATAGAAGGGTGCAATTTGAAGCAATGCAAAAGTAACAATAAATAAATATATTTCTAGTATTTGAAGAGAAAAGAAAAACCAGATCAAAAAGGAAAAAAATAGACCTTATGAAAAACATTGAGAGACCTGAGGATGAATGAAATAGTTTTCTTCTATGATGCAAACCATGTGCTCAGATTATAGAAAATAATCTGTGAATGCATGCAATAAAATAACTAGTAAACTGGAAGGTTTATTTGGGAAATCATTGAGACATAAAGAAATACAAAGTTTGAAATAAATATAAAAATAATTATAACATTTCTATAACTTATTAATGCTTCTGCAGGACTAAAGCCAAACTACCTCTCATGAAACAGTAACAAGCTATAAAATCATGCCTGTTCCCACAAATCTCTGTAAATATATTCATAGCTTCAAAGAATTTATATACTGCTAGGAAAGATGCCAGGTTCATTGGGTTTATTAGGATAGCCCTTCTCCTAATTTTTTCCTGGTGGACAAGTATAAAAATCAGCCTCAGGCTGCACCTCTGCAGTAGACCCTAACAAGAGGTCCTGTGTACAAGCCCCAACACCACCAAAATTTTAAAAATCAGCCTTGATTTCACTACATTTTACTCAAAAATTCTCAAAATCTAGCCACTTAATAACACCTCAATCAAGAGACAGAAAAGTTCTCTAAATAGTTTGAATATTATGTAATTATTTTAGGTTGTATAAGTTACACATGGTTTCTATTGCACATTCTTCTTTACTATTTTTTACTCTCTCATAAAAAAAGTCAAAATCTGTACAGACAGCTCATATGACCTACATAAACAGGTAATAAGTAGGATTTGCTTAGGGAGGTCTTTTGCTGACCCCAGTCTTGACAACATGAATGTCAATATCCTCTGCTCTCTTACAAATGTTCTTCTGCCTACTACTCTATGAAAACCATCTCTTTTGATGCATTTAACAGAATAAAATATGTTCGCTATTATTATGGTATAGATCTAGGGTGTCCCTTCAAATCCTTTGTGTTTAGAAGGTTGTTGAATCATCGGGGCACTAGACTCATCAGTGGACTAGTCCACTGATAAACTCAAGATTACTTGCTATTAGAATGTAAGTATCTTAAACAGTCAGACATTTGTTTTAACTGCTAGGATTATGTGCAAGGTAGCTTTCTATCACTAATGTAAAAGACCTGAGATAAGTAACTTACAAGAAAAAAGGCTTATTTTAGCTCATAGTATTGTAGGTTTCATTCTATGATTTTTTTTTGGCCTATTGTTTTGGGTCTGGATAAAACAGTATGTCCTATTGGGGAAATATGGCAGTGTAAAGTGACATTTTAGGATAGACAGGAAGCCAAGAGAGAATAAGGGTCTTAGATCTTAAGATGCCCCTCAAGAGCCCACTCCAGTGATCTGACTTCTTTCTGTTAGGCCCCCTGTCCTTAAAGTTCAAGGATAACATCCATGTCTGACTAACACGTGCCTTAGGAGCACTTATCCAAACCATAGTGTTTTACCACTGGTACCCAGAGGCTCATATTCATCTGACCGTAAAAAATGCATTTAGACCTGCCACAAAAGTTCCTAAAATCTCCACTGTTCTAGAATTCTTAAAAGTTCAAGGCCAAAGTCACTTCTGAGACTCAAGGCAAAATCACCTCTGAGCACCTATAAAAAGCAAAAGAACAAGTTATATAATCCTAAAATATAATGCTACAAGACAAACATTCCCATTCCAAAAGTAATAGAAAGCCAGAAATAAAGAGTTGGTCCAAAGAAGACTGAAATCCAGTACAGAAACATTAGAACACCTGTCAACTGGGAAATACTATGGCAGATTGTGTCCTCCTAAGGGCTTGAGCAGCTGGTCTCTGTGTTCTTGATGGCTACAACCTACACAATCATTCTCTTGGGCTATTAAAGCATGTTTAAGTGTCAACTGGTTCAAACTGGTCTGACAGTTTGAACCAGACTGTAGTGGTTTTTAAGTGCTTTGATGGCCAAGTATGGAGAAAGACATCCCATGAAAACAATTTTTCAGATGTGCCATGGAAGTACAGTCCCCCAAAGGTCTCTTTTCATATTAAAGTTTTTAAATTAAGTTTAGACCTTCACATGTTTGAGTCTGACAGGTAGGGTCTTAAGAATTCCAGAGGTGACCTTGAAGCATCTTTCCCCTTTTCCTGATGAAAACGTGTGCTTTCTTTTCAAAGGGTTCTAATTTTTACTCTTCTTAGCCTTTACTCAGGCTTCTTTCTTCAGCAAGCTGTGAAGTTTTCAATTTTTTCACTTTGCTTTTGGTTCCAAATTTACTCTGTAATTTGGCTAAAACCATTACCCTGACTGCTTTAGTGCCTTGGTATTTATTTCTTCTGCTACATAATCTAGTGTATTATATTTAAGTTAAACCTCCCACAGTCTTGGGGCATGGACAAAAAGAAAGCAGTTTTACTGCCTTCTTATCAATGTTATATGGGTAACCTAAAGTCCAATTATCATTGTAGTCCTTCTCTTCATCTGAAACCTTATCAGTACACCTTGTACTGTTCTCATTTAAATTAGCACTCTGCCCTTCTGAGTCCTCACAAGAAACTCTCAAGCTCTACTTGGAGCATTCTAGGCTTCCTCTAGGTTACTTCTTCAAACTTTTTCAGATTCCTCTCATAAGACAAATTCCAAAGACTTACAAATCACATCATCAGGCCTACTCATAACCACACTTTCATTTTTAAGTATCAAGTTTTTGGGTTAAGTGGCCTCCATCACCATGACAAAGTACCTGAAATAATCAACTTGTAAGGAAGAAAGATTTATTTCAGCTCATGGTTTCAGAGTGTTCAGTCCATGATTGTTTGGGCCTATTGTTTGGCATAGTACATTATGTGGAAGCATGGGGGTCATTGTTCTCTTTGTCAGCAGGCAAAGAGAGAGAAAAGGTGTCTGCTAGAATCTTACATACTTCAATGGTACACCCTCAACTTCCTTCCACTGGGTTCCACTCTTTTTTTTTTGGAGACAGGGTCTCTCTTTGTAGTTCAGGCTGGCCCTGAACTCACTATGTAGCCCAGGCAAGCCTCGGACTCAGCAATCCTCCTGCCTCTGCCTCCCGAGTGCTGGGATTACAGGTGTGAGCCACCACACCCGGCACTGTGGTATGTGGTATTGATTGCTGGTGGGCGTGACTCACCATGCCCAGCACTGTATTTGGTTACCAGGGATCAAACTCAGGGCTTTGCACTTGTGAGGCAGGCGCTGGAACCACTGAGCTAAATCTCCAGCCCCTGAATAGTTCTTATAACCCATTTAAAAAAAGACACTTCTGCCATATTGAAAAACACTTGGTTATTTCATGGTTCTGTATCCTTTGACTCAAATGTATTACACCAAACATTATGACTGTTCCTCCTCTTGTTCTTATTTGTTCAGGAACACCCTTGTCTCATTTCTTTTAGTTACTGAATTTAGGCAGGATTTAGACTTAAGGACATTCTAACTTACACATGCTTTCTACAGAGATGCTGTGTGTGTGTGTGTGTGTGTGTGTGTGTGTGTGTGTGTGTGTGTGTGTGTGTGTGTGAGA
>PVIC010002058.1:0-62091 GCA_004025085.1 Thryonomys swinderianus | reverse complement strand
GTTATGACTGTTCCTCCTCTTGTTCTTATTTGTTCAGGAACACCCTTGTCTCATTTCTTTTAGTTACTGTATTTAGGCAGGATTTAGACTTAAGGACATTCTAACTTACACATGCTTTCTACAGAGATGCTGTGTGTGTGTGTGTGTGTGTGTGTGTGTGTGTGTGTGTGTGTGTGTGTGTGTGTGTGTATGTAAGAGAAAGAGGGAAAGATGGAGGTATGGAGCAGGAATGCATACTGTTGTTAGGAGAATGAAAACTCTTAATAAACAAGAGAACTGCTTCACTTTCTTGATCTTTTAAAAAACTTAGAAATCCCTGTGATTCCTCTTCTACTCTCCATCATCACTTAATTAAAAAGACCGTGCAGTCACCTTCTAGATCCCTGCACAGGTAGGGCTGTATAGCATAACTCCAGCCATTTCCACACTGCAGGCCTAGCATTAGCAGAATGGATCAAGTTGCTCGTGATGCTTCCTTCACTGTAATCAGAAAAAGAAGTCAAGCGGGCACATTTATCATGGTAACCGTGTAGTTTGTAGGTGAGGTGCTCTGAAGGGAGAAGATACTGTTGATTAAGTTAAGACAAACTATAATGGATGAGAGTTCTGCTCAGGTCCAATAAATCACCAAAGCCTTTCTAGGCTAGCAAAAATAGGAATCATTGGTAAATTAAATCTTGCTGGAGAGGCTATGCCGATTCCTTTAACATAGCTTCTGCCCGGATGCCTCAGCACACAGAGCTGGGAAAGGAAGTCTAGAGAGCCTTACGAGGATATTTGTGACTGATGACCAAAAAATGTGTTACGCATTTGGCTTTTTCAGTGCTGTGCTCTAATCACCTTCAGTCCCTTTTAGCTGTGGGATGTGGCAGAGTGTCTTGGGGACCCTTGTAGGTGCTCAGACTGCCAACCGAGATGGTGGTGGTATTGAGACCTCATAATACATAGGTCAGAGCTTTCTCAGATAGGCTGGGGGTCAGAAGTCAGAAGGTGGCCTTGGAGATAAGAAAGTAGAAATCTTTTTGTTTCGGGTTTCACCATGTCTATAATATTTTGGACTTTTTTCTCTGGGATACTGAGCCCATGAATAAAATATGAGTATGTTCTATTTCTTTTTCCTTAATGAGAGATTGCCCTGGATGGCAGGACATTCCTTGCACAAAGAAAACCACACACTGGATTTATTAACTCTTAGTAAATGTTTGTTCAACGCTGAGTAATGAGGAGGTTTGCCGGTGTGGCCAGATAAAAGGCTTCCCTACTTCGTGTTTATCCTGTGGGTAATGAAAAAACAAATTGGCGATTTTGTATTTTTCCTGTTGGAAATGCATAAGGTCACCTGGGGAAAACAGAGAAGGTTAACTGGCATGAACACCCGCCTGTAAGCAGGATGTCACAAGGGAAAGGTCACGAATGGATGGAATGTCCCCAGCCATCACCAGGGCAGCTGCACATACAAGGCCTGAAGAAAAGAAATTGCACGGAATGAAAGCAACACCTTGGGAACTGCACTGACTGCAACGCAGTGAATCTTGGGTTTTCAGCATGCGTATTCCGTGATCACTTTTCAAAAATCTAGTCACAAAAATCTGTCCCTTGGGGAGGCCTTTCACTCTTTATATCTTCTACTGTCTCCCATTCTGCCGTTGTTTGGGGAGAGGTTAGGTTTTTTGGCCTCTTTTCTCCTTTTGTATTCAATTCCTCTCTTCTCTTTTCTTTTTCATCTCTCACTGAAGAGAAAAACTACTTGCTAAGGGTGAAAGGGTGACAGTGAAAGGCTGCAGGATCCTGAAGCTGCAGCCCTTGCATGTTTGATAATCTACCCAGAGGTCAGTTTTAGATGTATGTTAGACCTGGGTTGCTAACTTTCCTTGACATGGAGTAAGACTGGTTCTTTTTATCCTTTGTTAAACATGACTCATGAGAAACCAGTGAAATGGGATTTCCTGCAAGATCACCAAGTATTTTAGTAGAGTATGTGCTGCAGTTACACTGGCCTTTCCCTCTGGAAGAATAAAACAGTTTGGTTAAGGATTCTGTTAAGTTGGAGGGCAAAGGCCAGGGTCATTTCCTGCCAGCAATCTGATTACACTGCTCTGGGGAAAATTGCCTTGTCTGTCCTTTTAAGAATTCCTATTCTGTTCCACATCAGTCCAGAAGGGTGTAGAGTTGAAAAGAAATTCTTCTGATTGACTGATTGCTTTTCCTGAATGCAAAGAATCCTTTTTTTTGTTGGTGGCTACAGACAGGTAATGTTTGTCTCCAGGATAAGAAAACAAAGAACAATGGAAGAAACAAAGTAAGACAAAGGCGGTAGGGAAAGGCTGCAAAGAGAAAGGAAAAGATGGCATTAGTAAAGGCTCATTACGTGGAAGAAAGAGATTGTGAGAAGAAAGGAAGAGCCTGAGAGAAACAAGGAGGAAAGTGAAGATCATTCAAGGTAGAGTAGAAGAAAGTTGTGCAAAGTAAGTTTGTAGAGTAAAAGGTAACAGTGGGTTTCAATTATTTCTCTAATATGGCTGTTTTTCAGCAGTAGAACATTACAGGATTCAGACCAGAACAGTACAACGTTTTTGTTCTGTATCTAGAAGAAAGGAAAAGCCAGAAAATGCTCCGGAGGAAGGGCTGGTGCATATGTTAGGTGTGAATTTGTAAGATTCGGAAAAAGCCGTGGCCCGTTGATTCTTCACGTCGCAGGCGTTCCCTGATGTCCACGAGATCTGGCTTGCTCATTTTGCAGATGAGAAAATCAAGGTCCAGACTGTCAGTAAAGCTTATTCAAAATCAAGATAGCTTGTGCTACTGATGCAGTTGTGGATGAGCCACATTTAGCCATCTCACTGTCATGTGACTTCCCCAGCTGCTGCGGGAGCTGACCATTCACTTCTCTTGGCAGGTGGCTGGTGCCTGACAGAGCGCTAGGCTTCCACCAGCTGCTCACCCCTCCCAGCTCTGACACTAGAAACAATAGGGGCCACTAAAGGTTTCCAGGCAGGGGAGGGATGTAACAAAACCAGCTCAGCCAAAGTTCATTCAAGCAAATGAGTGTGCTGAGCAGGTGGAGTACAAAGAAAGCACAAAACCATAAGGCCCTGATAAAGTACCTGTGTAACTTTGAGCAAACACTTTAATCCCTGAATCTAGTTTCCTCACACAGAAACCGATGGTGTTGGATGGTCACATGAATCTCCCATTTTATGGCTCCGATCCACACCTCTCTGCAGTTGTGGTCGTTAACATGACTTAATCGCAACAGCTGACAGGCTCGGACATGCCTGTCATTTATTTCACTCAGTGCTAGCCATTCTGCCCCTGAGGTAAATTGGCTACTCTGCAAAAATATCTCTGATAACAGCAAATTGAGCAAGAGCCCAGACCATGAGCTCCAAGGGAGGAAAAGATACAACTTCCCAGATTTCTGCTTAACTTCACTCTCCTTGATTAACCGACATTATTTCAGGTGGTAACCATACAATACAAAGAATTTACACAGTGAAACACTGCAACTGTTTCCTTGACCCTACCCAGCTAATAGGAATAGAATCCCAGGGGTTCTAGCTGAAATGGTCTACTATCTAATTGAATGCAAAGAAATAGCAGCTAATCTGTCAGTGATGACATTGTCATTACGAAGAAAACTACTTAATTGTTTAAAATCAGTCACTCCCTTATTTTATGTTTGAAAGGTGTCACTTCAAATAAAAGGTCATCTCTTGGCTGAATTTACCTTTTAAAATAAGGTTGATAATAGCCCATTATATGAAGACAGGGGCGAATAAAGCAAATCTGGAAAATAGTTAGCTCTTGTCATGCAGGAAGAGAGTAAAGTCCTCTACAAGAGGAAAGTGGTATTTTTCTAAATATTGTTCTACTATTCTTAGAAATGTTATGTGGACTACATTCATAAAGTGTTCTCTGAGGTTTGAAAAAAAAGGCTACTTTGAAAAAGCTACATTATCAAAGAGCTTCAAGATGTTGAATAAATATGTTTTGCTAAACAAAACTTTTGGACAAGATACCCACAACTGATAGAAATGTCAAAGAAAAGAACTCGGTAAGGATGGATTATCTATCCACTTAGAGGAACAGTATTATCTTTCAGACTGAAGATGGATACAGGATTTGAAGGCCCTATCATATTCTTCACTAGACATTTTTCTTCCCTTAAGAAAATTCCAACTCAGAGAATTACTCATTGCATAACTGCAATTTTATTTTTCATGGCAACTGTTCATCAGAGATGTATCTCCATTGAGATGACATCTGAATGTTGAAATGAACCCAAAGTCTAACTTAACAATGTGGGTGCCATCTCTGTCAAAAAACAAAACAAGGGGCTGGAGATTTAGCTCAGTGGTTCTGGTGCCTGCCTAGCAAGCGCAAGGTCCCTGGTTCAGTCCCTGGTAGCCACATACAACAGTACTGGGTGTGGTGACTCACACCCATCAGCAATCAGTACCACATAGTACAATACTGGGTTTGGTGGCTCACGCCTTTCATCTCAGCACTTGGGAGGCAGAGGCAGGCGGATTGCTGAGTTCGAGGCTTGCCTGGGCTACATAGTGAGCTCAGGCTCAGCCTGAACTACAAAGCGAGACCCTGTCTAAAAAAAAAACCCCCCCAAAAAAACCAAAAAAACCCCTGAAGATGGGAAATAAAAAACAAAAAGCAAGAAGTATTAATTCTCTTAATAAATATTTTTTTGGGGGCTGCTATATGCTAGGCATTATGCTACTCCCACATAAATCCCTGTACAAGTTTTCAGAGGTTTCCTTTGATAGTATGCTAAATGACAAGATCTAATGAATGCTTTCATTCATAACTTCTTGGAAGTCACACATTTGATTAATAAGGAGTAATTAATAAGACACTGTACTTTTACTCCGTTCTTATATCTGACAGTCATAGCACTGTAAATAAATGTATGCACTATCATGTAGCACACATTAAAAAAAAACTTATGGCTACAATTTTTAAAACATTATTTATTTATTTATTTATTTATTTATTTATTTTTTAGTTTTTTGAGACAGGGTTTCATTTTGTAGTTCAGACTAGCCTTGAACTCACCACAATCCTCCTACCTCTGCCTTCTGAGTGCTGTGATTACAAGCACAAACCACCATGCCTGGCCAATGGCTACAATTTTTAAATAAAAGTTATTAATAATATTGCATTTTGTCATTTCTTTTTTCTAAATTTTTTCAGATGTACAGTACAAATGTAGTAATTTCAATTTTATATTATCAATGTTGATAATACTTACATTTTGTTATTTAATGAATGTAAATATTCTCCCTAAATGTAGAAAGAATGTTAAAGTCTTTTCATTATTATAACTATATTAACAAGTTTCCATCTTTTTCTCTATGTCTTCCTGTGTCTCTCAAAACTAGAATGTTTATAGAATTCAGGTCACAGAAGATTTTACTCTTAAACTTAAAATTCTAGTTTGTTTTATATTTAGGACACATATGCTTGTTTGCTTTCTGAAGTTTTAATCTCTTTTGACTTGAGAGAAGAAATATTAGATTGATATGACCAGCTTTTAATCATAACTGCTTTTTAGAATCCATTCTCAAAATTATCCTGGTTATAGGACACTACTTTTTCTTGTATTTAGTGCCTTCTTCTTTTTTCTTTTTTTTATTTTGGCAGTACCAGGGATTGAACTTAGGACCTTATACTTCCAAGGTAGGCACTATAACGCTTGAGCTAAATCTCCAGCCCTTTAGTGTCATTTTTAAATATGTTCTCATTGACACAGTGTTCACCCTGAGCATCCTTTTCTTTAGACTCTCGTGTAGTTCCTCCATTTCTTAGATTCATCTTGCACCTTCTTTTTTCTAGGATTTAACCTGTTTTTGCTGCAGCACATTCTCAACTAATTTGAATGAAACAAAAACATTCAGAATCCTCACATATTTGAAACTCATATGACTCATCATATTAATTTCATTAGTTACAGAATTGTAGGATAAAAGTAATTTTTTGAGAATTTAGAGGGCTCTATTTTACTGTTTTCTAGCATTTACTATTAATGATGAAATGTTTGACAATAATCTATTTTTATTCTTCTTGCACATTATGTTCCTTTTTCTCTCTTGGCAACTTCTGAGATCTCTTCATCTTTGACATTAAGATATTTTACAAATTATAATACGATGTTTTATTTTTAGATTGTTTTTGGTAATAAGCTCTTTTAAAATGAAGATTCATCAACTTTCAATTTTGGATTTTTTGCTCATATTTCTTAATTTGTTGTATTTTTAGGACTTATTTACAATCTACTTAGAGGAAAACACTTCTAATAAGAATATACTTAATATATTTTAAATTTAAAAATCCTTGTAACAACACTAAAATCAGGCAAAAAATAATTCCAATTTCTCAGAATCTTATTCCACTGCTGAGGAAATCACTGTCCTGATCTCTTATGAAAAGATTAAATTCTTCTATTTTGTTTTGTTTGCAAGTAAAATCAATACATTATTTATTAATTTCCTCAGTTCATATTTTTCATGCTTTTGCTGAGAATCTTCATAATCAGGACTGATACTTTAGTATCCGTATATTTACAATATATATAACTTTTTGAGCTCTATTTTCTGAGTTATCTCAGAAGTGATCTTTTAAGCTTTCATTTTTTTGTTTTTTAATCTTTTTAATATCTCATCACTTTTTTGCCCTCTGTTACTTTTTCACATCATCTATTGTTATCATTGATGTAAACTTGGGTTGATATTACAATACATTCTGTATTTGTTAAGATTCTCTAAAGGAATAGAATCAATAGAAAGAATTAATATCATATCACAAGGGAGTTGTTAGGTAAATAACAGGACCAGAGGTGGGAGAGTACACAGTACCTGTCAGCACACTGAAGAGTCAGAGAATCCAAACAGAAAACCCAAGAAGATGGAAATTGACAGGAGAAGGACCAAGGATACAGCACCAGGTGAGGTCTTAGGAGCTCAGTGGTGGAAGGTTACCAGTGTGTGTCTGTGTCGGAAGCATGAAGAAACTGGAGAACTGGAGACCAGTGTCCTAAAGCAATGGCAGCCAATGGCAGATCCATTCAGGAGGATAGGAGATCTTCAAAATGGCTGCCCTTCCTTCCTCTTTCCCTTTTTATGTCATCCAAGCTACACAATTCTAGTTGGAGCTACCATAACTGGGGAAAGATTTCTACCATCAGTTTGCTGGTTTCCCTGTCAAACATCCACAGACACACCCAGAACTGTTTTTTACTTGTCTGCTAGATATTCCTTAATTGATTCAAGTTAATGTCATGATTAAGTCAGATTCCTCTAATACAGTGACTTTATTTTTTTATTGACATTTTACTGGAATATTTTCAGTATACAGAAACACTTCAAACAATAGTACAATATTCCAAAGACATAAGCACTAACCTTCTGTTTCTTTCTATTAGAGCCCAGGTGTAAGGGGATCACTTGTCCTGTCCGTTAGCTTAAATCTTTTGCCTGTGTTTAGTCCCACCTCTCCCAACTACTTTTCACTTTCTGTATAAAATCTAAGTCAGGAACCCTTCCCAGAATTGGGGCAGAATTCTCCAGCAGTCCCCACTATAGTCTTCTTCCCTGCCCATGATAATTAGGTTTAAATGCACCATTTAATCTTTTCTTAACCAGTCATCACCATTTCAACTTCTTCCTATCTCTAAGAAATTGTTGAAACCTATCAGCTGCTTATGATTCTTCTTTATATTTTCTTTATAATTATGAGTTTACAACTTTTTACTATGATACAAACTTCTAGAAAACTAATATTTTGTGTTCACTATAGTGAATGGAAGAAGAAACAGAATACAAAGAAAAGAATCACTGAACTTTGCCTAAGCATTCACACATACTCTCACACACGTTGAAATACTTTTTGGAAATTCAAACCTAAGAAAGAATTAGGAATAATAGGAAAATGTTGGAATCTCTATAACCTCCCAATGAAAGATTTTTGCCTTTAAATATCATTTGTTGTCTTTTCACTTCTATTAAAAAAGAAAACAAACGTCCTTCCTCTCTTCTTTCTTGCATTGTACTAGTTAGCTTTTTTGTCACTGGAACACTCACAATGAAAGGAAGGAATGGCTAGTTTGCTTATGGTTTCATGAGTTTTTCTCCATGGTCAGCTAACTACAAGGTATAAACATCATGGCTGAGGGTGCAGAGAAACAAAAATGCATAGTTCATGGTGGCTGGGAAGCAGAGTAAAGGAAGAGCACCAGAAAGGAAGGGGAGAGGGATCCGAAACTGACTCCGTGGCCACCCCTCCCAGGCCACCCAGCCACACCCAGGACTGCTCGCTACCAATCCCCAGGTGAATCCTGAAACCAATCAAGCTTGCACCCTATCCTAACCCCACAAACGTACAACTCCTAAATTTTGCTTTATGTGTTATTCCATCAGGTTGCCAAAGTATGCAGCATTAATACCCGAAGTATTTTTATAACAGAAACTGACAGTGGACTAAAATATTATGTAGAAAAGCGGCCTTTATATTAAAATCATAAGGAGCCACAAAAGGGATTTAAGTGGATAAATTTCCTGACCAGAACAGAGTTATTCTGCTACAAAAACTAGCAAAGACAGTACCTAGAACAGCACAGCAAAGAGAAACAAAATGAACAAAGAAAAGAGGCCAATTTTCTAAAGAAAGACTAGAGAGAGCAAAATTTTATCTTTCTTCATATGAAGATACTGGGAAGGAAGACATGGACTTTCTTTGTAACATTCTAAGAGAAAATGAACTTAATTTATATTTGGAGAAAACTCTCTGAAAACTTTATGGTAGAACATGAGAGTAATCCACCCAATGTGTAGCTGGTCTCTGCCTCTGGAAACTTACACTGAAGCATGTCACCTCCACCTATCCCAAAGGATTGGGAGACTTAGGAATTTGTGTGAGCACGTTCAGTTTCAAGTGACAGAGATACATCTCAACTAGTTTAAATAAGAAAACGTGCACACTGCTTTGCATGATTAAAAAGTCAAGAACTGTATACAGCTCAGGGCGAAGGCTGGAATCAGAGTCTCAAAGGAATTTCTTCTGGAAGTGATTTATCGTCATCCCCATTTACTTTCCTTTTTGTTGATTAAATTGGTTCAAGTAGCAACTCCAAATTTATGATCTAGTTTTTAAAGCAAAATCAGTAAAAGATAATATCCTTGTATTACTCAGCTCTCCCGTTGCTGGGACATATTATAAGACACCCTCCCCCCAGTTTATGGGAGCAGATTTCTAAGTTGGGTCGTGGATACAGGAGATACAGCTGTGGCTTTCTGGCTCTGAGGCAGGAGCATCATTGCAGGAGGGCTTGGTGATAGAAGGAGGCTGCTCCAGGGGAGTGGAGGGCCCACGGGCTTCTGGTCTAGATCAGATGACAGGAAGGCTGCTAGCTGGCAGCGGAAGTCCCTGTGTGACCTCTCCACAGAGACATATGTTACCCATGATCATAGCACTCAGTTTGTGATAGTTAAATCTTTTTTTTAAGATTTGAATCTTTATTGATACATTTTTATTGGTACACTTTATCAGTACTTTATATATATTATATATATATATATATATATATATATATATATATATATATATTCATCACAATTGCACTCCACATTGAGAATATGTACCAGTATATGTGTGATAGCTAAATCTTGGAAACAATGCTAATGCCCATCAACTGGAGAATGGATAAAGAAGATGTGGGTTGTTTTTTTTTTATAAAATGGAGCATTATTCTACTATAAAGAATAATAATTTTGAGTCAATCATGCTCAAACAGATGTACTTTGAGGACATACTCATAAGTGAAGTAAATTGGTCACAGAGTGTAAATATCATATCTTTTCTCCGGTATGAGAAATTGAAAATGTAAGTAAGTCCTACAATGTATGATAGATACTGTAAAATAGAAAATATCCTAAGGGAAATGGGAGGTAGGGGGTAAGTAATGAGGGTAAAGAAAAAATTGTGATGTAAGAAAAAAGGGAAACAAACTCATGTATATAGGGAGTAGGGGTTGTAGGAATTAAGTCATGTCATATACTGGCACATATTCTCAATGTAGAGGGCGATCATGATATATAATGTACCTATATCACAATAGAAAGAAAGAAAGAGAAAGAAAGAAAGAAAGAAAGAAAGAAAGAAAGAAAGAAAGAAAGAAAGAAAGAAAGAAAGAAAGAAAGAAAGAAAGCTGCTTATCACCTGAGAAGCAGAGCAGGAGAAGAATCCCAGAGAAGAATGGGCAGCAATGAGATAAAGACTGATTGTCACACCTCCTTGACCCACCCAGACAGACCCCAAAGTGCATCTTATTGATCTTCTGGTGACTCCCAAACTGAGCAAACTAACAAGCAAATTTCAGTCTTTTCCCCAAGAGTACCAGCAAAATCTATAATATCTGATGGTCTTGGTTGAGTGAAGATTTCACTCATAAAATAATACCCAAGATGAGGTGGTTTAGATAGTCCCACTGGTCACTCTTGAGTCATGTGTCCAATGCTGAAGTTGAGGACTTAGTGTTAATCACAGTTAAATTAAGAGCCTTGACAGGATGAAGTGATGGGGTTTGCAGTTCCTTAGAGCATCCTGGTGTGTTTTCAGAAAAACATGAAGATATGCCAGGCAAGCCAAACAAATAACAGTAGTGCTAACAGCATATACACCATGGCATACAAATGTTCAGTTTACATTTGAAGCCTCTGTTAAGTCTGTATTTACAGACAATGCTTATACCTTATAATGCAGAACCCAGACAGAAGCATTTCTAGAGTAATTAAATTGTACTCTGAGATAATTTATGCTTTTGCTGTCACCCTCCAAAACCTGGTTTTAAGTTTATATCTGGCACAGATTTTACAGCGTAACACCATGGGAAAAAGAGACTCACTTCTTGACTATGGGTCATTCAACATGCCTGAATATGTTCTAGACTCAAGACATATCACTTGGCAAGAAAATAACTGAGCTATAGTCTTTCATCGTAAAGGAGAAGAGCCATGTTGAAGCTTATGTCTGAAATAAAAACCCAGTGTTCATGTTTCAAATAACAGGCTGTCCCCAGCACTTCTGAGTTATGAGCAGTGACAAGGGAAACCTTTGCAGGCTGACCTTGTACCTTAGCTGTGTTTTGAACCTATCAGGGCCTCAACTGAGAGTCAAGGAGGCACTGAGCCCAGTTAATCCTTAACGCTGGTGCCAAGATTGTGAACAGAGGCTCTAACTGCTACAGCCAGTAGGCTGTGGGCCCCAGTATGCTAGAAACCAGCTGGAGACCACCAGCTCTCCCATGCGGAGGCCTTCTCTCCACCCCTCACCAAAACAGAAATCAGTGAATGGCACTCAGCGCGCATGAGAGGTCCGACAACACCAGTCTCAGTGTGCACGTGTGTGTGAGGAAGGAGAAACGGGTAAGCTAAGCAGACTTCACTTCCCAGCCACAGAGGGGCTGCAAATATCGTTGAGAATCAATTTAGTGAAATGATGGCTGGTCCTGACTGCCCTTTTAATTTGCATGCTGAGTTTAGTGATGATGTGTTTGATTTTCCTCATGCATTAAAGGAAAGAAGTAGAAAGAAAAAGGATGAGAATCAAGAGTCCCTGGAATCTCTTTTTTAAATGTTCAGCCTCAGCACTACTGTGCTGGTGCTTTCTTTCTTTGTTGCTAAATGATCTCGCTTTCAGAGTAGGAGGTTATTCTCTTGAACCGTTTCAGACAGTTTTCTGTTATTACTTTAATTCTCAGTAAGCTGTGGGCAATTGCTACCAAATTGCTTCATGGATCAATTCTCCCCTCATACTCCATTATATTTGCTTTTTGGTCTGGAATAAAAAGTCACAAACACATTTGGTTACATTTGGTCAGTGGGTTATCAGCCCTTTACTCCTCTTTAGAACTTAGTGCGATAGATACATACCTCAGCGTTTCCGAGTGCTCTGCATTTACGGGCCTTTTCCATATTCAGCTCAACATCTTTCTATTAGGGAAGCAGCTGATGGAACTCACTGTTATTATTTGCTTGAATCTATAGCCAGCAAGGGGTACGAGTATAGAAGATATATCTGTGTTACTAATTCCAAATAGCTGTCTTGTAGCTGGTGCAAATGGCTTCCTAGTAGTGCTCTTTACCAGAAAAAGTAGTCTTTTTTTTCATTTTTTTTTTTACCCAGGCACATTTTGCACATGACACTGCAGGTCTCTTGCCAAGCAGCTGATCCCTACCCCAACCCCTAAACTATGCTCTGTCCCTCTGGCTGGCTTTAATCAGTAGCGTGAGACAGAAGTCACTATGCTAAGCCCAATACCTGGAGTCCAAGAGAGCACCTCTCACACTGCCAGTTGCTCTCTCCGAACACTGCTTTCCCCAGCTGGACAAGCCCAGCCTGGCCTGGTGGACAATGGGTGTCCACTAAGACGGAAAGCTACGGCCCCTGCCCTGCCCTAAACCCCTTGTCCTGGCTGCTGACTCCAGATACAGCTGGGTCTATCTCGAGTCACTGACCCCTAGAGCTAAGTAAATGGTTACTGTTTCAAGCCCTTGCTCTTGGAGATAGTTTGTTATACCACAAATATTAATTGATAGACTCTTCACTTTATGAGTTCCTGTGGTCTTTGACATTTTTAGTCTGTAAATGTCACTTTCTAATTTGTATTCCAAACTGAGAAATCCTTGCTGAATGCTTAGTCAGGAAATTAATGAAAATAACTATCTATTGCTATAGCATTTCTGCCAGTGATGGTTCAATTCTCTGTTAAAAGAATATGAACAACTTTCTGTTACCTTCCAAATAATGCTCTGGCTTACAGATGCAATGCTTAAGGGTTTAGCCTTCCATGAAAATATTCCTCGGACTCTCTGTGCTACTTTATTTCCCCCAATAATGGTGTTTTCCCACCTCCTTGTCTTTGCTTATGATGTTTCCAGTACTTGTAGCTCTAAGGCGTGAGCTCTGCCATCTTTACTGTAGAGCTTCTCAGGACTCGCTGCAGGGCGGACCCTTTGCTGAGCACTTCGCATGTATTAGCTTATCCAGGCCTCTTAATGACCCTCTGTGGAAAGTGTTATAGTTTTCAGTTTGCAGATGAGCAAAATGAATCTGAAAAGCCTGACTCATTGGTCAGAGGCACCAGAAGACTGGGAGAGCAGACCCAGCACTGAGTGTGTTCCCCACCTCAGCCTCTTAGGTCACCATCACCACTTCCTGTGTGAGGACGTTCATCAGCTGACCAATCAGGCACACCCTGAATTTTGTGAGCTTCAACCTCACATTTGACTTAGGAGAGAGTCCTGTTGGGGGGACTCCTACTCAAAGGGACTCAGTGGGGAGAGGCCGCCCCTGGTACCTGGTTAGTAATGCGAGGCCCAGATCAGCACTTGTTTCTTCGACTTTCTTTGTCTTGTCACGAATGTTTTGAAATATTACATGAGTTATTGCCAGATAGTGGTTCAGCACCATTAGCAGTTAATAAGCCTCCTGCTGGTTTCTGTTAATTGTCTGAGAACTAATAACTTCCTCCCTTCTAGTCATAATGAAGTTCTCCTAGCTTAGTGTAGCTTGGCCCCGAGATTCAGTGCGTGACGTCCAAGAGGTTGGTACTGGTGGACCAGTGTTGGTGTGGCTGGCACTGCTGGGCACAGGCTCTGCTGGCAGTCAGTGCCAGGGACCCTGAAGTGAGCTGGCGAGTGTGGGCACAAGCTGCCTGTGAGGGGCAGGCAAAGCTGGTCTCCTTCCTAGTTCATTTGTTCTAAATGCTACAGGTGATTCTCTCTCCCTCTCTGTCTCTCTCCCTCTCTCTTTCTCCATCTCTCTCTCTCCCTCCCCCCCCTCTCTTCCTCCCTCCCTCCCCTCTCTCTCCCTCTCTCTTTCTCCATCTCTCTTTTTTCTCTCTGTCTCTTGCATGCACACACACACACACACACACACACCAGAAAAGGGGGGAAATTTCCCTATGTTTGTGAATGATTTCCTTCTTATAACAGTAAAAATAAACAATAAAACATCTTTTTTGCTGCCATTAAAAATGATTAAAAAATATTCAATTTCTATTTTTAATGGTGGGAGCAGCTGTTCTATCCACAGGGTTAGGCCTGACGGGCCTCACAGCTAGGGTTCCACATAAGAAAGCAAAGTGGTTTGTCTTGTGCGAGCATGGTGTGTGTGTATGTGTGAGTGTGTGTGAATGAAAATTGAATCCAGGTCCTTCTCACTGACCTACATTCCCAGCCCCCTTTTTTATTTTTCTTTTGAGACAGAGTCTGAATAAATTGCTAATTTTGCCCAGACTGGATCCAAAGTTGGATTCTCTTGCCTCGGTTTCCAAAGAGCTGAGGTTACAGACATGCACCCCTATGCCCAACTTGAACCCAGGTTCTTTAGAAGGCAGAATTCCTGACAAAACCAGCATTTCCACTGAAAATTTTCTGGAGTCTGTTTCAACAGAGGTTCCATCTTGTCCGAACTTTGGGTGTGACAACACAGCACACGTACATGCCTCTGGGAGTCCAGGCAGGCCCCATTTCACCCCAAAATCTCCCTCCCCTGAAGAGGGTTCTGGGCTAGACTCGTGCAGTGCCGAAGGTGGGACATGGGATCTCTACCACGTTTCTCGTCTGGGGTCTTGATGTGATGTCCCGAGGTGGGGTGTAGCACGTGAATCACCCACAGGCTTGTATTTCCGCTGGACACAGCCAGCACCTCAGGCCCTCCGAAGGCCTGCCGGGATGCCAGCCCCAGAGGAGAAATGCAGAGATTTTGGTTTTCCAAAACTGACTCAAGGAAATGACACAAATGCACCTCAGAGAGCAAGAGATGGGGAAACTGAAGCCGGGCCCTAAACTGCTTCTCACTGTGGTTCCGAGCTCCTCCTGTGTCTGGTTCTATTTGCTTCCTCTCTCTTGACTTCACTTCCTGATTTCATTCTGAAAATAGCAGAGAGACCAGCTAATTCGTGTTTCTTTGGTGTCAGCTTGCCAAGTGTTGTGTTTCACACTGAACTGAGAAACTGCCCTTTGAAGAAGTTATTCCACAAGGTCCGTCATGGACTTCAGCGATGCCTTCTACACACAGTGCCTGCTAAATAATGAGTGGAGAAACCAGTTAAGAGACTGAGAAAACACTTCTAATAAAGCTCTCTTGAAGTGGGTAAGTGTGTCAACAGAGTGGCTGTCTGGAAGACTGTGACCTAGAATTGCGTGTTTTGAAGATTTGTGGACATATTCAGGGAGATAAAGACAGACGGGGGTTTTAAAAGTAAAATGAGGAAGTTTGCATAAGTTGTTTTAAAATGCTTGTCTTTGGCCATAAGAAGCAATAAGAAGGAAGAATAAGACAGTCCCAGAAAGAATAAGCAGTTGCTGGATAGAAAATGTCCTCACAGAAACATTCTTCATGTACAGTGAGATGGGTGTGTCCGAAACTAGTTTTTCACAAAACCCTTGAAATACGTTTTTTATCACAGATGTGTATTGTGAGATCCCGTTCTGCATGGACACTCAACTCCATTATTGAAAGGCTTGACATAAATTATTCCATTTCCTTAAGCTGAGTTTATTAGTACATTTTAAGCATCCATTTTGATTATGATAACCTCACTGGAGACACTGAAATCTGGAGCTCAGTGCTACTATGAAGTTGCTGTGATAATTCAGTGTTTTCACCTTGGAAAGTCACGTTTGTCCAATCAGGATAATAATACCAGTAACCACAAATAGTAGCACCTAATCAGGAGATTATGATGAGATTAAGCAGTAGTGCCAGTATACAGGACACACTGAACATTTAATAAATAATATAATTATAATTGCTGTGCTTGTTATGAGTCTTATTACCAAGCATTAGACAAAGTGCTCTGTCTATATATATTTTTTTTATTATTATTATTTTATTTTATTTTATTTTTTGCTTAATGCACAGTCTGAAGTAGGCAAATTTACCAAAGGGAAAATTAAGATTTGAAGAGATAATGAACTTGCTCAAGGTCACAGAAGCACTAGCTTAGAAGCCTCAACCCACAGCAAAGTAGAAGGGTAAAGAGAGAAAGATTCTTTTCCAGCTTAAAACACTCTCTCTCTCTCTCTCTCTCTCTCTCTCTCTCTCTCTCTCTCTCTCTCTCTCTCTCTGTAAAGTTGATGGGGGCTTACTGTTTCAGAGCTGGCAGAGATTATTCTGCACAGCTCACATGATCAATAAGTTTGGCTGTCTCAACTGCAAAATGATTCAGTTCAGGGCTAATTTCTCCCTGAGATCTCCTTGTAGAATGCTAATGTCATTTTCCATCAGACACAAGCACTCCCATTTTGTTTGCTAATAGAATTCTCCCTCTCGGACCCCTCACAACACCAAGGACCTGAAGCCAGGTTAGCCTCTTGTGGAGGACCTAAACCATTTCCAATAGCATGTGCATCTGAATTTATCTGCTCTGGTACCAATGGCCTTGGTTTTTACTGAAGTTATTTCTGTGCTTCAGCTCCTGGTAGAGGTCCTAGCAGCCACAATGAAGCAGCTCCCGACATCAAAGTCTCCCCAGTTCCTGTAGTTCATGGACCTACTGTGTGCAGGATGGCTCGGGCATGATCCTATGCCTGCCATCAGGGTCCCAAAGTCCGGGTTGGCCTCCTCCTAGAAGCACCCTTCAGTAAAAGTGGCTGCCGATTTCCTATAGTACAGGTTGTGGACCGTTGTCCCCTCACCTGCACCACCTCCATACTTCTCCCTTCATCTATGGTTTTAGAGGCCACCCTGAGCCTCATCCCACAAAGCTGCTTCCAGCCAGGCTTCCACAGAGCATTCAAAGGACAGCAATGTGAAATCTCCTTAATGAACATCTTCTAGCCCCCAGAACTGCAAACAGTGCCTGGTGCCAATAATAATGACGAAGTAATATTTTAAAAGTTAACATTTACACACTTCCCACATGCAGGCACAAAAATCATATATTTTAGCTTTTTCTTAATTTTGTGGGATAGGTACTCAAAATCCCATGTCAGACATGATGAAATTGAGGACCAGAGAGACCAAATGATTTGCTCAAAGTTGTATTCAGTCGACATTTGAACTGAAAGTTGTCTGATTTTAAAACTTCTGCCTTATCCTCAAACTGGCATTTATTAAGTCACAGCCTTTTCTCCATTTCCTTACATGAAAAAGGTGGGTGGGGTGACTGTACCAACCCTCACCTGCTTGGATGGTCCATGCCTGAGTTCTTGGGTTCCCTGCTTCCTGGACATATCTATCGGGACACTGGCAAGAGCTTAGAGCCTGAGTCACATTGCTATACCCTTCTCTGGCATCACCCCTCCCTCCACCTCTACAAAGCAGCCCCTGGAAACATCACTTTCCCTAACACATGAAACCAGATTCTCAATTCTAGCTGACCTAAATTCCCTGAAAATTGACGATGATGATGAATATGCCTTACACTAAGTAAACTGATTTGTGGGTTTCTCCAAATGCCAGCTGAAGTCAAATCTAATAACCAGCGTAAAATTCCGACTTTGATTATGCATGAGTGGAGTACCTATGGCAAATTCTTAATCACACGTGAGGTAACATATGCATGGGACTTTGAGACATGTATAAGATTCTACACATGCCAAGTATGATTATTCTTGTCAGTGCCACCCTTGCTCTCCCATAAGTGTATGCCGAGGGAATGCAAATGACTCTGGGACTAGCGAGTCCAGTGTAAATGGGGACAGAAGTCGTGTGATGGTGAGTCCCATGGATGTCGGGGGAGCAGACCTCACCTAACAGCCCAAACCCTGGGGGAGAGCTCTGGCCCTGCTGCTAATAAGCCGGGAAATTTGGGGTTTCTAGGATCTTCAATCAGTCATTCAATCGTGATCATAAGAACAGCAGTGTGTATAAAATATAGTTGTAATTACTGTTCCACCAATTGCTATGCACCTCCTCCAAGTCATGAACTTTTCTAAGCATTTTACACACAATACCTCATGTCATTCTCACAGCAATGCTCTGTGGTATCATATTCCCATTTTGCACTTGCATAAACGGAGTCCTAGAGATGCCAAATGACTTATTCCTCATCCCATAGCCAGGAATGGGCCAAATTATATTTTATTACTCATGGCATAATCAAGTTGAAATGATTTGGGGATGATTTGTTTCTGGTTTGTACATCACTTTCCAGAGAGTTTGCTCTGGTCAGATTTAGAATTCCTAAAAAAGGAGGAAGAATCTTGACAGAATCCCAGAGTGGACAGACAGATTCTTAATGAGTGGTGCAGGCATGTGATCCTTTATGACATTCTCCTAATACATGGGCTGGGCTTGACTACTCTTTAGAAAATGTTTTTGTTTTTTTTTTTTTTCAGACTGAGAGCACTGCTACCAGAAATACCATGGGATAAAATGGAATATTCCACTTACCCCTTTGTGCTGTAACTATCGATTGAAATGCCTCTCTTTCTCTTTCTAGGCTTTCTAGGATTTCTTTCTGTAAATCCTCTAAGGAAAGTACTGGGTCTTAACTGCATCTCCAGCACCTATCACAGTACTTGGCATGTAGTAGATCAATGTCTAGTGGCAGAATTAACAGACATGTGTTTGTACAATGAATTCTTGGTCCTTGCCTTTACAATTTTCTTTTTCTTTTCGCATAGAGCTAAATAAATCCCTGGTAAAACTAAATGACTAATCTCATCCTTTGTCACTGGAAGTCTAAGAAATCTAGCTCAGCAGCTCAGCTATTAAGTCAGCCTTGATACTCGTGTTTATCAGCTGCTGTGGGTCTTTTATTACTGCTAATGAAAGAATAATAAATGCTTCTATCCCATAGATACCCAGAATCCAGTTATTTTTCTTTCAGAAACACATATTCCTTCTTCTCAGTTCACCTGCTTTAGTTAGAGCTGACATTTCTCTCTTATCTCCAAGAATAAACCCAAAGTCGAGGTATAAACAATCATTTTATATCCTCCATGACCGAAATAGTTACCTAGTTCATGGAATAATGCATCACCCCTACTTTTCAAATTAGTAGTAGGACTTGCATTCATCCGATGAGAGAAAGAAGAAGCACTTTTTTCACCAGGAACATTGAACAAATTCAAGTTAACCTTATAGGTACCAGTAGCCATCTTGCTATGGAAAAATAATATCCTACTAGAGAATGAAGCCAAATTCAAAAGAGCCAAGCCAAGAGACTCAGAGAGAAGGATTCTTGCCATCCTGTATAAGCACTCACTTATGTTTGGAGCCAAATTGATACTGGACAATTATTTATACACTCCATTACCCTCCTCCTATGTGAAAGAATGTGTATATGTGTGATCTGATCACCAGCTTGAACAGACAGAAGATCCAGCCATATGTTTGTTGGGTTCTTGTCTCTATCATGGAATAAAGACAGCTTTTCTGACCAGTGTCTGATCCTTGCTTGGGTTATATAGAGTCTTGAAATCTTTGTTCTCCAAGTGTGAGATTACACCAGCACTAATAGGGTCCAAGAGCTGCTGTTTGGATACATCACAGTAGAAATATGTTAACCTTATATTAACCTTAACCTTTAGTTAAGACCTTTTAGAATGAGGTAAACTGTGGTCAGTGCTATTTTGACTACTCATGAGCTGCATAATCATAGAAAAATTGTTTTGCCTCCAGGAAACTTTTAGAATCAAAATTCTTTTGATTCTGAAATGGAAATTATAATGTAAATACTACAAGAAAGCACAGAAATTAGTGAGATAAATATGTATATGGCTAGATCTTGATCAAACATAGAAAATGTTCTATAACTTTGACTATTACATTATTTTCCCTTTATAAGTATTAAAGCCTTGTATTAAAATACAGAGAGATACTCCAACTTACAACAGAGTTACCCAGTATGGTGAATTCATCATATGTTGGAAAGATTGTAAGTCAGGCATTTAATACACTTCATCCCTCAGACATTATAGTTTAGCAACACACTGTAGGATCCAGCATTTCTCCTCATGATTCCATGGGTAACTTGGAGTCACTGGCTTAGCATCACAAGAAAGAATCAGACTTAGATCACTAGCTTGAGAGACAATTGAAATTCAAAGATAATACCTAATGAAAGCATACTGCTTGGACACCATTATAAAGTCAAAATATTGTGCACCCTTGTAGGTCAGAAGCGTCTGTACTGACTATTGAATGAAAAGCAACACCAAATGCTTTTTGAGGAAAAATAAAACATTATGACAAAGAACAACCTTTGTAATCATTACTAAGCACTTCAGAAACTGGAGATCAGACATACTGTTGTATGATGTTGATTCTAAAAAGACAAGAAAATACCTAGAAGTTTTTGTTTTTTAATTGAGAGCATTCAGGAAGAACACTGAAGATATTACAGTTTATAAAGCACCAAATAATTTACAAGAAGAAAAATATAGAGGAAAAATGTTTTGTATTTCATGAGAAAGGGTTAGGGGAAGAAGTAGAAATATTAGGATTTCTTGACATGAAACCAGCTAAATCAAATACCACAAGCACACAAGTATGTGGATGGATTTATTAGAATAATTTATTTACAGATATTCAATATATTAAATTTTACATATTAATTTTTTAAAGCAGACAAATCATATGGAAGTAAATTAAAAATTCCCTCTGGTATAATTTTTGGAATGGAAAAGTAAAATAAAAACGATGAAGAAACAACAAAAAATGTAGTAGAAAAGAAATGTATGAAAAACAATTCAATAATATGCTGAGAAAACTATTTTTAAAGAGGTGAAGATTATTAAAGAAAATACAGAGAACGAGTGACAGTGACTTGATAAGATAAATTGGGGAACTAAATACCAAGATGCTTTACTGAGGTCCTTAAACTCATGTGAGAGGAGAATCACTGACCTTCAGAAGTTAAATATTGTATCAGCAGCTTCCCCACTGCTGGGGTATAATATCTGATGCCCACAACTTGAAGGAGAGGTTCAGTATGGTTTGGTTCACATTTTAAGGGGGTTTAGTCCATGGTTAACTGGTGCCAAGGTAGAAACATCGTGGCTGAAAGGAGTTGTAGAGCAGAGCTACTTAGTTCATGGCATTTGGGAAGCACAGCCAAGAAACTGTGCCAGAGAAGAACCATCAAGGTGTTAGATATATTCCCCAAGCTTATGCTTCCATAAACCACCCAGACATATCCACAAATGTGCTCCCCCAATCCCTTGGGTGTCTTGCATGCTAGTCAATTTGCCAAATAATTTTGTTTTTTAAGACAGGGCCTCACTTTGTAGTTCAGGCTGGCCCTGAGCTCACTATGTAGCCCAGGCAAGCCTTGAACTCAGCAATCTTCCAGTCTCTGCCTCCCGAGTGCTGGGATTACAGGCATGAGCGGCCACACCCGACGAGTTTGCCAAATAATTTTTAAAATTATAGATGGGGTTTTTAAAAAATAAATATATGTTTAAAGGCTGGTAAAGATGCAATCAAAGAAAAGTCTGCCTAAAGAAGAATATGAAGTCAAATAATTATGATCAAGAGTATCAAAGTATTCTGGCTTGTGTTTAGTAAAATTGTGGCCTACAAATATGGGGCAGAGAAATCAGAAAGAATAGCAAGAAAAAGCCAAGTATTCCAGAAGAAGAGATAGGAAAATGGCCTGAGGATGACAAGAACCAGTAAGATTCCAGCCTCTACATCCTCAGAGTTCCAAATGTGAAATTATGGGGTCAGGAAGGCTTCCACACAGATTTCAAAAGAAAGCCTTGGAGGCCAGGCAGTGCACCCCTGAAAAAAGCAGTATGTGAAGTTGTGAATGTGAAGCCAAACATGCAGTGGAGACCATAGAAGTTTGGAGAAACCAAGAATGTAGGATTGCTAAGGAAATTTACGAGAAAGGGGCAGAACCAGCTCAAGAGAGAAGTTAGGGGGGCTACAACCCCAGGCAGTGATATAGGGACAGAGCCACCCAAGCCCTTTGGAGTTCACAAATTCCCATAGCTTGGTTTGGATACTGGACATGGAACAATGGGTTTTAATGTTTGCCCTGCTGGGGTTTTGTTTCGCTTTGTTCCCACTCCTTGCTATCATCCTGTTTGTAACTTTTGGAATTGAGATGCCTATCTCGTACCACTGTATGTTGCAGTTACTTGACTTTCTTTTCACTTGTATAGAGGCTTATAGCTGAAAGTTTGTCTGAATCTCAGAGAAGACTTGGACTTCTCGGCAGTGCTGAAACTGTTAGGACTTTGGCAACTGTCAAAGATGGACTAAATGCCTTTTGCATAAAGGGAAGCACATGAGTCTTCGGGAGGCAAGGGAAGAATGTTATGGCTTGTGTCTAGACATGCTCCTAAATGATAGGTGGGGATTTTTGGAGGTAATTTGATCTAGAGCGTGTGATGCTGGGATTGATTCACATTGCAATACTAGGAACAAGCACACTACTAAGAATGTGAGTGCTGCCCACCCTAAGTATCTTAGATAAGATATAGGGGATAGAAAAATCTGTGGTCTTCTCTTGTTGCTTTTCTGTCTTCTGCCTGCCATGAACTGTTTCTCCTCTGTGCCATCACCCTGCCTCAAAAGTAGCCAAATATAGATGAGATCTCTACAAATCATGAACTAAATAAACATTTCCTTCTTTCACTTTGGGTGTCAGATATATTGTTTCAGCATGAGAAAGGTAACTAAGGTATGGGAGAGAAGGGAAACAGGACAAAGAGAATGTGATAGAAAAAGAGTATAGAAAAATAGAAGACTTCACAAGCAGGCAAACGAGAAAACACCTTTGAGTAAGTGTAAGGTTTCCCAAAGATTTTGTTCAGCAGGAAACAAAATCAATAGGGTGGTCATAAGTGCTCTGCAGAAAGAAAGAGGTCTATGGTTAGATAAGTCTATGTAGATTCTATACCTTTCTTCATACAGGACTTTTTAGAAACTTCTTATGCTGTTGAATGAATTTTAAAAGGGGGAGCTAAAGAATAAGGGATTTAGCCTTTCATTAAAATGATTTTCTAGAGAATCATGCATGTGACAGTATGTTTGTGAGAAAGAAACTCTTAATTATTTTTAAAAATTCTATCTTCTCATTTTAAGAGGACTTGAGAATCCAACATGTGGCTCCATTTTAGCCCCTGGACAAAGGTTCATAGGGTCCCAGGATGGTCATGGGACTGCAAATGGGGTGTTCATCTTTTTGACACCTCAGGACCCACATTTCAGTAATACCAGTCTTCAACTGTACCACCAGGGCCAGTTTTGAAGTTGATCTCTGCTGCTCAACATACCTCCTTGCTCTCCATTTTAATATCCATATTCCTGCCATTCTCAGACATCACCTATGCTGAGTTCTTGTGCCTTCATCAATTCATTTGTAGATGTACTCTTTTATATTCCAATATTTATTTTAGGGAGCACATAATGTATTAGTTAATTTTGACTAATAGTTCTATGTCAAGATCTCGTGGTTGTTCAACACCAATAACCACTATGTTCTTTCTGGTTGAGAGTTGGATTTTTGCCAAGTAAACTGGCTGCCTTAGATGAGAAAAAGGAGTGAGGAATTAGCCCCTTTGTACAAGGTCCTTGATTAAGAGATGAAAGCTTTGTGCTTGAAGCTGATTTCTTTTTGCAAATGAAGCACAGTTCTGTGTCCTTTCCCTTGGACCCTGCTCTCCTACCTTTTAAATGCCACATCAGCCAGTGTCACTCAATGTGTTCTGCATAGGTCATGCTGTTTTCCCTGCTTGGCTGAGGAGGGATGAAGTCTGGGGCACTAAGGATTCATCATCTTTATAGATGTTGAATGTGCTCAATATTGGAAAGAAAGTAGTAAGGAAATATTTTTAGAGAAGGGCATGTGAAATCCTTTAATCTCAGGAACTTAGTCCCAAGAAATATTTTGAATACTATCCAGAGCCACCTTTAGAGAAGGGAGACCACTGTGTGGTTTGTAAAAATCACCTGATAATGGTTGTGTGGCTGCTGTGTAATTATCGTTAGTACTTCTTTGTCTAAAGTTTAATGTCCATCAGGTATGCACATTCATGATGTAAGTGCTGCCTGAGGATCAATCTAGATTATTGGATGGGAGGTCGAGAGTCAGTTCTGCTCCTTCATCACCAGCTGTGTGTTGCTAAATTCCCACGGTGCTACGTGTCTAGTGCACGTTTCAGTGGAAAGTTAGTTTTGAATTCTTGCCTGCTCCCCCTTAAAACTTGTAATTGGTGTGTTGTGTTTAAATCATAGTCTAAGTTTTGTTTGCTCAGTGAACTCTCCCAGGATATCTATTTTGAACAGAAATAGCAAGAAGAGGAGCTGAATGTTTTGCCTAGAGAATTAATCTAAGAACCCAAACAGAATCCTTTCCAGAGGCAAGAAAATTGACAGAAAATGATGGGTGAGACACAGCTTGCTGTCAGAGTAATCATCCTTAGTTGTGGAAAGGGGGTGGTGGAGGCCGAGAATGAGCACCATTAAATGAAACAGGTATCATGGAGAACACATTTCTAGGAGCACATTTTGATGGAGATGCCTCATCAACCACCAAATCTCTGGGCAGCTTTGCAAAGATCATTCTGCAAATGGCCATTGCACTCTGGATTTCATCGTTTCACATTTGCACCTTGCAGTTTTAAGGGCCATTAGAACCCAAATACTACCCCATCAAAACTCAGTGTAAAGGGCTTATTGCTGGCAGCCAGAGAGCTTGTGGACTCTCAGCCTTTGACAGTTCTTACTAGATAAATACTTTTGCTTATGACAGAAAATGATGGTCTGGAATGTTGACTGCATCTCTGAGCAGTTGGAAACTTGACATTGACTCCCACAACAGTCTTATGATAGCATCATTGTCCTGAGGGTCGGGCTTGAATATTAGAGACCTCATCTTCTGAAAATTTTGCATAATGTGAGACTTTAAAATTAAGATGGGTGTTTACTATTCAATTTTTACATAGATATTCCCAGGTTCACAGAGAGATATTATTTCCCTTGGAAATGCTTTTGGGCCCTGCCAGTTACTGAATGCAATCAGATAGCTTTGCGTGGGCCAGCATACCAATTAGAGGCCTTGTCTAGATACCGTGTGATGTATTCCCTTCTACACTCAGTGATTTGTCTGCAGATAAACACATATGGGGAGGAGAAAGCCCAATTCCCATAAAAACCTTGAAAGTATTTCTGTTCTTAAAATTGTGTGTATCTATGTATTCAAGGTGGGAAGCCAAATAGCCATAAAGCATGGTAAATAAAAGAAGATTAATGAGGGAAAGAATTTGACAAAAATATTTGATTAGAATGCTATGGCCTGGCCCTATTATCTTGTATTATTATACATCTTGTCATTAACCAAATCTGTAGCTAAACTGTGAGCATTTGTCTTCATTATGTAGTAAAACAGCATAATGAGCAGGTTCCAAACAACAAACGAATGACCTATAATGAACACAAAACTGGAGAATGAGAAATATTTCTTTTGAATTCAGTGTGGTCTAGTAACTAGAGTTCGGTTTTGTTTCCAAAGATGAAGCAAAGGGGACGCATCTGTGTTTAAAACTGTGGGTAAAATCAGAGTCTCAGTGTGATCTCCCACAAATTTAGTAACTGAGAGCTGGGTTTCTACTAAAACTCACCATGACATCTTTTTGGACTACAGTTTTCTCTTCTGTCAGGCATGATGAATCTCTACCACGTCAAAGGTTCCTTCTAGCACTAGTATTTTGTGTTCAAGAAAATGGTACGAATTGTAAATTCCTGTTTGGGGTTTAGTTTAATATGTAGGAAGTCATTTTTCATTCATTCATTTGTTCACTCACTGAGAATTTATCGATTGCCAATAGAATACCAGATACAAGCATTCACGGTCCAGAGGATAAAAATTCCACCCTTAAGCTAGTTCTCTGCTCCTCATATTCCAGCTGTACATTGAATTCACTGAAGAAACGTTTTAAAATTCTAATGCTGGGGCTCTGGCCCCAGAGACAGCAATTAAATTGGCTCTTAGTAGAGCTCTGCATTAGTCCATTTTCTGTTGCTACACTGAGATGCCTGAGGCTGGGTACTTTAGACAAAATTTTGCTCAGTTCACAGTGTTGGAGGTCTAAGGATACAGTCCCAGCTTCATTCGGTGCTATTGAAAGGCTCATGGCAGATGCTTTCATAATAAGGCACACTCAATAGGGAAAAGGTTGCATGATGAGATAAGAAACCAGAGAGGCTGGGAATGGCCAGGCTTTTTCTTTTATAAATTTCTTAAGAAATAGCCAGGGTCCCACATAAACTCTTTCAATTCCCTCCAAGGAGGAGAGCAGTCCAACAACATCCAGTAGGTGGCACATCTTTGAGGTTCCACAACCTCTTTTTTTTTTTTTTTTTTTTTTTTAATGGTACTAGGAACTGAACCCAAGGCCTTCACACTAGCCCCTTATTAGTACTATATTTTGAGAGAAGTTTTGGCTAAGTTGCCTAGTCTTGGCTTGAACTTATAATACTCATGCCTCAAACTCTTGGAGTGATGGGATTACAGGTATTTACCACCACACCCCTCCCCACTGTCTCAATGGCATCACTCTGAGGGGGAAAAGCTCTCCACATATGGACTCTTGGGAAACAAACAACACACACACACACCCTAGCAGCCTCCATCCTAAAGTACATCCTGAGCAAACTGATTGAGCCCCTGTTTTAAAATTTTAAAAAGGGATGGGAATATAATTCAGTGAGCCCTGGGTTCAATCCACAGTACCACCAAAAACAAAACAGAGAGAAACACCATCCCTGAGATGAGAAAAATAACCTGTACACTGGGAACTCCTCTTCAGGAAGCAGCACCTGAGACCAACTGTACAAGATAAGTAAGAGTCCAGCTGGCTGAGAGGGAAAACAGAGGTGTCGCCGGAGGGAAGAGGGGGGGTCGCACAGGGTCAGAGCTGAGACAGTACAGAAAATCCAGAAGCTCAAGAAGTTCAGGGTTCTCAAGTACCTAGAGAAAAAGCTCTCTGGGAGAGTGCTTAGGAATAAAGCACTTCAGCAGAGACAGCTAATCCTTCTTTGGAAACTGTGGCTATCACGTTACCCAGTTCCACATAGCTAAGTTCTGGCCAACAGTGATATGCGTAGAAATAATGTGAGCGACTCTTAGGTGTCATGCCCAGGAGGCAACCGCTGCCTCTGCTGTGCTTTCTCTCTTCCTTAGAACTGCAATGTAAAAATGGCACTGGTGCAATGGAGTATTACTCAGCCAGAAAGAAGAAGGAAGTCATGCCACGGCTGGAAAATAGATGGAATTAGACACTACTATATTACACAATAGCAGTCAGTCTCCAAAGGTTAAATATCCTAAATTAATAAGGGGAGAGGACAGGAGGCTGGTGTAGAGATAAGGAAATGAGCCAGGGAGAGGGAGTAATAAGGAAGAAAATAATCAAAATATATCATATGCACAGACCAATATACCCAATTGAATTTCATTGCTCTGTGTCATTCATAGGCACCAACAAATGGTATCAGTGACACAGTCTCAACCACACTGATAAACAGCATCTTGGAATGATAACTGGACCACTGATGAACTCAGACTTGCCCTTAAGGAAAAAGGACGCTGGCACCTTGCTCAGGTGACCACTCAGTCACCCTTCATTTCAGCCGTGCACACCACCCACTCCTGAGTTACCAGAGAGTAACTTTCATGGGAAGAGAAAAAGCACTATTGTTGGCTTTTATGAGTATCTGCCTGGGTGAAGTTTTGTTACAGAAAGTGTAACAGGACTTGTACGAAACCTTCAGAGAGGTAGAAGTTCTCTGAATGGTAACTTTTTACAGACTATCCTTGGTCTCGAGGTAGGTTTAGTGTGTCTGCCACGTGCTAGTATTCTTAAATATCTAAAGATTGTAGATGGATATTCTTACTGTGGGAACAAAGCCAGCTTTTAGGTGACTAAGACCCAGTTGTAATTCCCAAAGGAGGTCCAAAGGAGGTGGAATTGGCCTGTTGTTTAATATGCTGGGATATGATTTCGGTGTGCAATTCCCAGCCCCTAGGGTAGTACAAGCTTTCAGACATTTTATTGGGTTTTGATTGAGAATATCTGCAGGAGCAATTTCCACAGGGAACATTTAGGTGATATGTCTCAGGAGGCTCCAGTGCTGGCTGCAATATCAGGTCCCTGGGGGAAGAAAATCACCAGTGGAAACATGACTATTACCAGGGAAATAGATCTTTATGACAGGATATAAATCAGAAGCTCTGACCATGTGTGGCAATAAAAGTGCCCTTGGTAGTCCTTTGAGATCAGAGGCGTTAACTTGAACATCACCAGGACAGAATGGCAAGGAAAACTGGTTTGTGAGCTGGGAACTTCCCCCTCCTCCCCTCTCTGCTGTTCAGAGAAATCCCTGCCCACTCCTGGCAACTGGCAAAGTCAGCCAAGCCTGTCATGTGGCTTTTATTCCCACCAAAGATTCCTACTTTTGCATCTGCAGAACTGAGCACTCTCATCCATCTCAAGACAGAGAACACTCTCCCATCTTCTCTCAGCCTCACTTGCTGTGGCCTGGCATCCTCTCCCATAATCGTTCATCTCCTCACTGCCTCCCAGGGTCCCTTGCTCCTCTCAACTCAGACTTCCTTTCTGAGTGTGCAGCTCCCCAGCTCCAAGTCCACAAAGTCTTCCCTTTTTATTAGGGTAGATTTGCCAGCTTCTTCATAGCTGTCCTGATCTGGCACCCAATTCTTCTCCTGGCTTGGCAATGCATGCCTTCTCTTGTCTTTTGGGGTGGGCAGCGCTTTTTTCACTGGTGGTGAAAAAGTGAAAACGAAGGCACTCTAGCCACTTTAGTCACTTAGCCCTTTATTTGTCCCAACTTTGAGCAGTAGTAAGTTTCTATGGTATGTGTGGCGAAGGAATTTGATTGGCCACTTATAACTATGCTCTCACCATTCAGGTGCATCTGTTCCAAAGATGAGAGTTTGCATTGGCCATGGTCTTCTTAGGATATAATTAGCAAGTAGCAGTGGATGTTGTCACATGTTGTAAGAGCCTAAGGACCATTAGTAATGTCTCCTCCCTCACTCTCATACACAGATCTCACCTTCTTCTTCTTTTTTTTTTTTTGAGACAGGGTCTCGCTTTGTACTTCAGGCTGGCTCTGGGCTCACTATGTAGCCTAGGCAAGCTTTGAACTCAGCAATCCTCCTGCCTCTGCCTCCCGAGTGCTGGGATTACAGGCGTGAGCCACCACGCCCGGCACTGTGGTATGTGCTATTGATTGCTGGTGGGCGTGAGTCTCCACGCCCAGTGTTGTATGTGGTTTCCAGGGATCGAACTCAGGACCTTGCACTTGCAAGGCAGGTGCCGGAACCACTGAGCTAACCCTCCAGCCCAGATCTTACCCTCTTAAGAATCAAAGCACCATTTTAAATACCACGGCACAATAGGATATTAAATATGGTGAAGAAGAATCAAAAAAGAAGGAAGAAGAGAGGGGAGAAGACCAAGAGGGGAAAGACACTGGCTCCAAATGAATACTGAAGAGATCAAGTTAAACTTGGAAACTTCAAATATTTCAGTTTTTCAAGAGCAGGGCCTAGATGCAGGGACCTGAGTTCTATACCGGGTGGCACTGAGCTTTGGTAGCAGGAAGAGCTGGTTTCCCAACACACCTCCTTCACTCCCTGAGAGTCCCTAGATAAGCTGCTTATGGAAACTCAGTCTACACAATACCATGCTATACTTTATCTAGCCATCCAACTTTCCATTCACACACAGTTCAGTAAGCATCTGTTGTACATCTCCCCTGGACCAGACACTATAATTGGTGCTAACGGGATAGTGGTGGACTATTCACCAATTTCCTCTACTAGATTGATAGTTCTGTGACTGTATTTTACTCATACCTGTATCCTTGGGGCTTAGCCCAGGGCCTGGTATTTAACAGACACTCAGGAGACAGCACAGTGAGGTAAGAACGTGGCAAGGATTGCAAAGTTGCATGAGCCTTAAACCTCATTTTCTGCATCTTTTATAATAGTGTCTTATTTATAATGACTACTGGAAGGATGAAAAAATGAGATACTCACAGAAAGCACTTGGCAAGGTATCCAGGATCTAGTAAGTGCTGTAGAAATGATTGATAGAATTGGAATGAATACATGTCTTAGGCTTGCCTTACGTGGTACAAGAGCCTGGCCTGGTAAAATGGATGTGAGCAGCTGACCCTTGTGTTTCCTCTTCTCTTTCACTGCCCCCCCCACATTTGCCCCATACTGCCACCAGTGCCTTCACGACCAGCCACAGCATCTTCTGGGAGCCTCTTGTCCAGGAGCAGGTGCTAACGGGCTGTGCATCCTGCCAGGACGTCCCATACCCGGCTTCATCTGTCTAATTCTAAGCAACTCTGTTCCCCTTTCTGCTCTCAGATCCATGGGTTGCAGCATCCCAAGGGGCAAAACTCATATCTGAGTACAAAATGCTTCACTTTAGAAGCCGTACAGAAACTGTCTGGCCATGAACAATGTCCCCTTTTCCAGGATTAACGTTGCCTTTTCATAACTGCTGATCAAATTAAGACTCGATGCAAGAAAGCACGGAATGGCAGAAAGGAGTCTGCAGAGTGCACAGAAATTCCTTTTCCTGCCTTCTGTAGCCAAACACACAGGGCTAGAAGGTAAAATAAAATGAAAGGACAAAAGTAAAGAGAGAGAGACCACATTGATTAGGTGCTGGTACGCAATTTAGAAAATCAGTTCAACTGAAGTTTTTTTTAGTGTCAGGGTGTTATTGAATTTAAAAATTCATCTCCTCAGATAAAATCCACTTTGTCACTCTGCTGCCCTCCATCCTGTTCCCAAGTCATTGTGATACCGGGTCAGTAGTTTCCATCGCGTCCCCAGCTCCATGGCCAGCTCAGATAGTGACACTCATAATTTTCGGGTGACGAGGAGGAATCCAAACCAAAATTATGGTTATTGGCTCGGTTAAATCAGGTTCCATCCCTTTTGGGCCATGGACAACATTTCAAACTTCCCTGGGGTTGGTCCTGCATCTGTCAAATGAGTATAATGACAGCTATCACACACTGGTATGACAAGAATGGTATAAAAGATGTGTAACAAAATACTTCAGATGGAGTAACTTATAAAGAAAGCAAGTTAATTTTGGCTCACCAGTCAGGAGTTTGGAAGTCCAAGATTAGGTAGCTTCATCTTGCTGGGTTTCTGAAAAGGACCTCCTGCTGTGTTATAACAGAGAGGAGGGAGGCAAAAGCGAGAGGGTGTGGAACACAGGAGCAAGGTGGGGGGCCCACGTTGTAACCACGCAGTCTCGTGGTAACTCAACCCTTCCTACGTGCACTAATCCAGCCTCAAAAGAACTAACTCAGTCTCCCAAGAAAGACATGATGTCATTCATGAGAACAGAGACTCCATGGGCTCATCACTGCTTAAAACCCTTCATCCCAGCATTTTTGCATTGACAGTCAAGTTCATTCATGGGGCTCTGGTAGGTCAGAGCAGATTCAAACAACAGAAATGTGTAAATTGCCCAGCATATAGCAAATGAATGACTTCTCATTCATATGTGTATTTTTACTATGGGATTACTATCATTGGCTTCTCATGAATGAGAAGTCCAAAAATAGTGACCTGTGCCTTCCTCTTATGGCCTGTGTCTTGAATTCCCCCCCACAAATTGGATGTGATCATAGGTGGGGCTTTTCAGAGTTGGATGATCTGAGGTATGAGAGGCTATGATTAAGGATTCAAGGATGTCAGGATTAAAGATGTGACTGCTAGCCAGCCTAAGAGTGGGTAGCCTGCATAAGATATAAGGGTCAGAAAGAGGCTCATTGCTTACTTCCTGTTGCTTGTTGCTTGCTTCTTGCTAGCCAAATGATTCTGCTGCCTTCTATCTGCCATAAATTGTTTCTCCTTTACCTCTCAGCCATGCCATCCTGCCACACAGCTAGCCTCCAAGGGCCTGAAAACTGGGACCTCTACAAGCTGAGAGCCAAATAAACCTTCCCTCTTTTAACTTTGTATGTTGGTATTTTGTCTCAGCAAAAAGAAAAAGTAACTAAGGCAGTTCTTTTATTGTGGATGCCTGAAGCATGCTATTTTTTATTTTGATCCTTTTAAAATGCTCATAAAAAGGGCAACTCTCTAAGCTATTATCAGTTATTTGTCTCTGAATGTGTTTCAGGGTTTTTTTTGTTTGTTTTCCTGCCTAAATACAGGCTTTTATATACATAAAAAAGATGGAGTGGCAATATAATAATTGGTTATGGTGTAGCTATGGAATCCTTGGGAGAAGGTGTGTCCAAAGTATAGCATTTTAAAACAAAAGAATTATAAAATTAAAATCAAGAGAGAAGTCTTGTGATATTTTAGCTCCTTTAAAACCTCATCAATACCTGATACTTCCCTTCTTCCTAATTTCTTTCTTCCCTTGCAAATTTCTTTATTTCTTCCTCTCCCTTCCTTCTTTTCTATCATATTTTGATGTGGCTGATGATAGTAATCCCATAGTAAAAATACACAAATGAATGAGAAGTCCAAAAATAGTGACCTGTGCCTTCAACATCAGATAAAAGTCCCCCTGGGTTACTGAATGGAGTAGCAGCTGTGGCCAGAGCTATAGCTATTGCTTTGTTTTTGTTTCTTGACTCTTAGAGTATCTTGCAAGTGCTAAAGGGAGAGACACACAAACACACACACACACACACACACACACACCACCATCACTACCAGCGATGGATTCCACTGATAAATGTTCCACAATGGTTCAACTTACAAGTTTGCAACTTTACCACGTGCAAAAACGAAACATATTCAAAAGAAATCATATTTCAAATTCTGAATTTGAATCTTCTCCTGACCTAATGATAAGCTCCTTCATGCTTTCTAGGGGTGCTGGGGACTGTGTCACTACGCTGTGCCATTTGGTGGATTGGTTGTGTTAAGTGTTGAGTTGGGACTTGCAGCATTTTCACTTTGCAGTGGGTTAATCAGCATGTAGCCCATCATAAACCCAGGAGCATCTGATTTCTTACTCTATACCGGGTTTGAAGTGCCTATGTACACCGTGTTGTATTCTCAGAACTCATAAGCAAATAAATTTATTTCTATTAAAATTTTCAAAAATATAACTTGGACATCATAACACAAGAAAGGAAAATTTACTGACTTCTGGGATCAAAAAATCCAGGACTACAACAGGATCTAAAGCTCCAAGTCATCTTTCTCAATCTCTGTTTTCTGTTTTTCTCTGTGTGGTTCTGGGTGGGCTTCTTCCAATGGCTTCTTAGGCCCAATTCTTAGCGGATTGGTAGCACCAAGAAGTAATCTGTCCCATGAATTTCCTAAAGTATCTTTTTGTAGAAGTCTTATTGTCCCAATCTATGTCACAGGGGTGGCCTTTAAGCACTCCTATGATCAGAGGTTATGTTGCTCTGTTAGTCCAGGTATAGGCCACATGTCCTCTCCTAAAAGTCCAAAGAGGGATGCTTCTCTCAAAGTTCATCCCTTGAGTTTGTTGCTCCAATGACCAGCTCTGTAACCTGGGCAACATAGCAAGTTCAAGACCAGCTTGGACTCCCTAGTGAGGTGCTATCTCAAACACTAATACAGAGCACAAAACAATAGCAATAAACTTTTGGAATCAAAAGAGTCAAATGATTGCCCAGATTTGTGAAACCAAGACTTATCCATAGCAGGGCTTCAGGAGGTAGATAGACAGCATTGTCCTTTTCTACAGATGAGCAAATGGAGGGTTAAAGAGAGTAGGTGATCTGCTCAAGGTCACAGACCTAGCAAATCATGGGACCTGGACTCAAGCTGACCCCCTTGGATTTCAGCATCTGTTTTCCTCTGCCACATAAACTATGACTTGACTCTGACTGATGCAGACACCTGGTTAAGTAGCGGAAGGTTTCTAGATTGAGAAACGTCTTTTTGTTAGTTTTGAAAGACAATATAAAATGGTGTTCTATCCCTCTGTAAAATTAATTCTTCTCACTTCCTCATTTCTTCCTTCTGAATAGATAATACCACTTCCTTTCTGCACTTCCTGACAGGCAGAACCTATATGTAAATAAATTTGTAACAGTAAACTTTGGGTAATAGTATTTATCTGTCTCCTAAGCCCCCCATTTTTAAGAAAGTAAAAAAAAATTATTTCATGGTGATGTCAGTTTTGTCAAACTGAAATGTGTGGAAATGTGAGCGTGGCAGTGAGGGGTCTGTGGTGGAGATAGAGTTCTTTTTATTTATTTCTACATTTGTGTTAAGGTCAGTGTATTCATTTCACAGTAGGGAAGGATGAATTTTGACATTTTTATAAGGATGATTGATTAGTTTGTGTCCATTTGTGAGACTACATGGCAAGAGGCCATGGCTAATGGAAGAGGGAAAGGAAAAAAATGGCTATTTTTGTTGGAAGCCTGCCTATCACCGTTTTGGAAGATGCCTGGAAATATTCAATATGGGCAGATCTGAGCAGAAGACGGAAGCGTATTTGACACACATTAAAGTACAAAGGGCGAGGTTATTGACGGGAATTTCATTTGAATGATGTGTCCTAGCTGTCTGGAGAGTTATGCATCTCCCCCAAGTTCGCTACCCCTTGCTGACAAGCCTCCATGTTCTTGGCAGGAAGCATTACTGCAAAACAAAACCTTCACAAAAGGGTGGCCTGCTGGGCCCGGAACTCTCTGGTCCACACCGCAGAGCCTCCACTTAAAGCTCAACTTAAATAACCCTTCCTTGGAGGAGCATGGGCTTCGTGAGCCCCCAACATAACTCCATAACCTTTGATTCTCTGAGCTCTGCGTGGTAATAATCAGAGCACTGAAGTGTTTATTTTATGACCTCCTGGCTAGACTCCAGGTTTGATGAGGCCAAAGGGCAAACACATACGCTCATGACTGCATCTCATTTGCTGAGCATGGGGCATAATATTTATGATAGGCCCCACTGAGTAATTGCTGAATGAATAAGTGAATGAAGAATGATTGAGTGAATGGCTTGTAAACCATTAGTTTCTGCCTTTGGAGTCATGGCACAGACACTGATTCCTTCTCTTTCTACTAAGGACAGGAGGGAGCAGGCTTCATCTAGATCACTGTACCTAGAGATTATTGATAGGGAAATATAGACATAGAAGCAGTTCCTCTTGGAAGGAATATTGTTATTCACTAACTCCTCACATTTTCCTATGATAATGTCCTGGACTCTTTAATCACAAGAAGTTCCCTCATTGGCTCCAGAACTGCCTCTTCCTATGAGTCCACGTTTGTTCAGCCTTTGAGTCAGAAGATACCTGAGCGGACATCAGCAATGGTCACCCCTGAAGTCAAAGCTGATCCCTCTAATGATGGTAATCCCAGGAGTAAAACCTTGTAGCTGCCCCGAAATTCTATCGTAGGTTCCACTGACCCCACAGGCAGCTTCTCACAGCTGCATGAATAAGTTGCACCCTCCAGGAATTCACTGCGGTCAATCATGACCAAAAAGGTAGTCTCAAATGCTGTGTTTAAGGCTATTCATTTACTTAAGAACAAAATTAGCCAGGCATGGGGGCACGAACCTGTAATATCAGCATACTAGGAGGCTGAAGCAGCAAGATTGCAAGTTTGAGCTGAGCTTGAGCAACTGAGTGACTTAACAAGGCCTTGTTTCAAATTAAAAAGGACTGAGAATGTAGCTCAGTGTGAAGGTTCAATCCCCAAGACTGCAAATAAGAATGAAATTCTTAGTTTATGTATGGACCCATCCTAGCCCCTTACCACTCTTTTTTCCAGTAGCAGATCTGGCCTATGGAATAGTTTTTCCACCTCTTCTGTTCTAACGATTCCTCAAGTGATTCTTTGGTGTTCGTGCTGCAGAGTCTGAAGAGTATGGTGCAATGCAAAACATTCAATGCACTCTGCAGATTAAAATAGGCCAAAATCAATGTGTGCTGCTCAGAGCCGGTAAGCCGAGTACAGGGGCATAGGGTGTAATGTCAGGGGTGTGCAATCACACTTTCTTGTGTGACAGAAAAAAATAGGATTGTCTTAGTCACTTTTCTCATTGCTGCCACACAATACACAACACATAACCTGAAGGAGGAGAGGAGTTTAGTTATTTCAGCGTGTCATTTACTGGCTGCAAGGGAGGGCAGCATGGCAGAGGGGCAGAGCAGAGGAAAAGCTACTCATGGGTATGGATGCAGGGAAGCAGAGACTAAAGTAAAGATCTGGAGAGGGAGAGAAACTTTCCCAGGCCACACCCACAATGACCATTTCAAACCTCACATCCTAATGCCAATTCAGCTATCAGCCCCCGTAACGCAGTAACATTCCACAAAGTCCCACTTAAGATCTCTCGAGGCTTTTGGGGGGGGGGTGTCTATATATAAACCATAATATTCTGTTCTGGTCTCCAAAAGACTCATGTGCACCCTTTTGTGCATTTCGTCCTTCTGCAAGTATGTAAAAGTACTAATAGTTTTAGCACTGTTGAAAAGTCCATGTCCAAAGTATCCTCTGAAACTCAACCCTCTGAAACTCTAAATGGTGGACTCCTATAAAAAATCAAAAAGAAAGTTAAAAACTGCTGATATACAATGGCACAGGATAAAAATTTCCACTCCAAAAGAGAGAAATAGGGGGATAGAAAAGAAAGAAATTAAACTGAGACCAAAATCCAGCAGGGCCAACATGAAATCATGTAGTTCTATGTCCAGCATAGTGTGTAGCTCTGTGTCCAGCAAAGTGTGATGAGACATGACCTCTGAAAGGCTTGGGTGGCCGTACCCCCTAGCATGGCTGGTAGTTGCAACCTTTATGGATTCTCTCTTGGGTGACTTCTCAGTCCTTACAGCTTTGCTCATACATGCCGTGTTCATGATTGTTCCTGCTGCCTCAGGATTTTCAGCTTCAATCTGCCGATTCACACACTATCCTTTCAAAATACACTCCTTGGCCTCGCCAGCCTCCTTCCACAATCTTGGTAGAAGCCTCATAGTCTATGTGCATGTGAAACCAGCAGCACATGAACAATCCCAAGGTCTGGCATCAGCTGGGGCACTAACCAGAGCCCTTTGCACCTGGCCAGTGGTTGCAGAGGCTACAGAATTGCCAGGATGCTTGGCTTTGGTGAATTGAATCCCAAAGAAATCAGTCCCTTGGGAGTGCTTCTCCAATAAAATGCCCTAGAGTTCTTGCAGGAAATCCTTTCACTTTTGCAGGCTAAAAAATGTGTATTGTTCTTTCCTAACATGTCCTTAAGCCATTTTCCATAGTCCAGTCACCTTCCCAAAAGCTCTACCCATCTATAACAAGGATGAAATGAAAAGGTGTGATGAGAAACAAGTCAAAAATTTGTGGAAATTATAATATATTGGAAATGTAGATTATGGCTATGATTACTAATAACAATTCCAGTGAATTATGTAGAGCATTTTACAACACGGTTTTCAAGAAATGAAAAGATATTTAGAAATTCTTTTGGACTCTTGGAACTGTACAGAATTCAGGACCCTAACAAATCCACACTAAGGCCCAAAGAATTTCTTCAACTTTCCACATGGGTCACTAAATAAAAGTATCTTCTATTATATCTTAACATTCTCCTAGGTCCTTTTCACCTTTCAGTTTTTCACATTTCAACCTTCCTTGGGATTCACCTCTTGTCCGACCTATCTATAGAATCTCTATTGATCTTATTTTGTCTGTGCACCTTCTCTTCCTTTAGAATATAATTAATAACATTCAATCTAACTTTTCCCCTCTGAATCACACTGCTTTTGGCTATCCAGGGTTCTGCACGTGAACTTGGTTCTAGTAGAGACCCCGGAAAGACTGGGATTCTCATTTTTAATGGCCATATCAAGGAAAACTGAGTTTTCCCCAATAGCCCACTATGGTACTATCTCCCCTATAGGTACCTAAATCTCTGGGACAGTGACTTCACCATCCTAAAGCATTGCTTGAACAAAGGGTGTTCCCAGCCAACTGGACAACATGTCGTGTGCCCTTTTCTAAATTTGCCCTTTTCCAGAATTCACATGATTGTTAACTGAAAGTATATTTTCCCAAAGGTCTAACTGCTCCAGTCTTTTCATTACATGATTTAATTATTTATTTATACCTTTATATTGACAAGTAAAAATGGTGTGTATTTATGGTATGCAAGATCATGTTTTCATAGGTGTATACTTTATGCAATGCCTAACTCAAGCTAATGAAATAGATATTACCTCTCAAATCTTGTTGCATGGTGAAAACACTGAAAAATAAACTGCCTTTGCAGTTTTTAGAATACAATACTGTAGGCACCATGAATACAGTTGTTGTGATATATAATAGATCTGATGAAATTACTCCTTGTATCTTAACTGGAATTTTGCGTATTGGTGGATTTGTTGTTTTCCTAGTTATAATGGAAATAGAGCTGTGATCACCAACATTTCTCCAATCCTTCCCTTCCCTGATTACCACCATTCTACCCTCAGGTTCTGTAAGTTCAAAATTTTAAGCTTTCTCCTGTAAGTGAGATCATGTGGTCTTTCCGTGCTTAGTTTATTTCACTTGTCATAAAGGCCTCTAGCTCCATCCATGTTGCTGCAAATCACAGCAACATTTCCTTTCGTTAAAAAGCTGAATTGTATTCCATCCTATACACTATGTTTTCTTACCTATCAATTTATTAATGGACACATAACCTGATTCCAAATGTATCTGCAATAAACATGAGAGCCCCACTCCTAGTCTCTTCAAAGTCACAACTTCTCATCCTTTCCCAAGTTCTGATTCTTTTTTCCTTCCTTTTTACCCATACACATGGAATCTGCTGGTCCACCCTCTATTGAGAAGCCGTGCCTTGGACAAGCAGGAAAAGCAACCCTGCAGAAAAGCATCCCTTTCTAAAGCTTAGGAACTCATACAGTATTTGACACATGGCAGGTGCCCAATAAATACTGAATAAATGGTTCTGCTTCAAAGATCCCTGAGATTGTGTTCTCACAGTATCAGGTAGAATGGAGGATAAGTTATCAAACTAACCCATCTATAAATTGCTCTATGACACTGAATAGGGTTTATTCATTCAGACTATCAAAATTCTACCGAGGCTCCAGGGGAAGTCTAGGGCCCTAGTGTTATCTTCATGCTTCTTTGAGACAGATAAAGAATTTTGAATTGAATAATCAATGCCTTTGGTTTAAATCCTGGCTCTATCACACTTCAGGATTGTAGGGAACTGATTCAACCTCGCTGACCCTCTTCTTGGCCATCTGGAAAATCAGGCTAACAATGCTGCTTCGCAGAGTTATGTGAATGAAAGGAGAGAGTGTAGGATGTGGCAGCAAACTAGTGAACAGTCAATAATTGCGCACTTAGGCAATTGCCTGATTCACCAAAGATTCCACCTTAGAAAATTAGAGATTTTGAGTAAAGGTAATGTGGATTTATTATAAGAAAAAATAGATTAACTTCTTTTTTTAAAAAAGAAATGTTATCACAAGAATGTTGCTTCCACCTCCCTCCATAAAGTTTATGTTGTAACTGTCTCACCATTGGAAAATTCAGCTCACCTTACCTTACCTTATCTCTCAGGGGCTAATTTTCTCTGTAGAAAATAATCTCATAATCCTCTACTTAATAACTTCATATACTAGGAAGCCATAGACATAAAACTCCAGAAAGTAGAATTTGCCTTTTGTTTAGTGTGTCTGTTGTTTTCCTGGGCATAATGGAATAGGTCTGTGGTCACAATTCTTAGCATCCTGAGCTATTGCCCACAGAGGAAAACCATCACTAATTAGCAGCTTTGTGTCAGTCTGGGGAAGGGCTGCTGTGGCTTTTGGTTTTGTTTTGTTTTGCTTTGCTTTGTTTTGTGTCTGCTTTCATCCCTTTGGCAAACATCACTGGAAAGCTAGTCATAAATGCTAATGTAATTGCAATTTTTGTTGGAAAATGAAGTCCCAGAATATTGGAAAGCTCTAAAACTCTCTTTGCTGTGTGACGCATTGTCCTGTATATTAAAACTGTTCTAAAACCTACTTTTCTTGTAAATCAATATGAATTTAAAGAGCACCCATCTGAACGGCACAATTTCTAACTTTTCATCAGCTGGGGCAATTCACCCTATTCATCTGCTACGGGAGGAAAGGGAATTGTCTTTTTCCTTCCATTCTGAGGTACCTTGTTTATAAAAATCATATAAATTAAATAAATAGCTTGAGGGATGTCAGCTGTCAGTATCTCAAGGGTGATACAAATAAAAATATCAAAAATTATGGTACGACAATTTGACATGATATGCTCTATTAGCTTTCAGGTTTTGTTAGGGGACAGGATCTACCAGAAACAAAAAATCAAACACCACCCACAAGGAAAGCGAGTATGAAAATATTTTATATTAATCTTCCAAATGCACTAGACAAGCCGCTTTTTTGTCTCCTAGCACAAATACCAAGGGTCTCAGTAGATACATCCTCATGCTAGGACCCCATGCAAGGACTTGGGAAGAGGAGGAAATACACACCCCAGTTAACAAATGACAAAAAAAGACTATACACTCTTGAAAGAGCAAGTTGGTCTTGTTTACTTCTAAAATATTGCAATTCAGCTTTCCCCTCTATCTAACTCTCATGTTGGTATTTCTCCCTCAGCCCAGTCTCCTCCCCCTATCTGTGACTGCATACTGGTGTCTGATGCTTCGCTATAATGTCTCAGGTCTTGACAGTGTTTCCCATCACAGTGGGAGAATTTTCTATTTTCCCAGGCCCTTGAGAGCAGCTCGGTCTTTTGTGAGAAAGAGGCTTTTAAAAGACAGCTGAAGTGGATAAGAGCAGCGGCTGGGCTCGCCAAGAAGGAGGCTTCGCATCAGCTGCCAACCATGGCATCAGCCCTACCCCAGCTCTGCTCTGGAATAGCTGGTCTGGAGGAGTTTGGCTTAAGCTCATGGAAATAAAAAGACTTTCTAATTCTACCTGTCCCCAGGATGGACCATAGTTACCATTCCGAGAAAGCAGGAAGCCCCAGCCGAGAGGAAAACCAACAAAACTCATTTTAATAGCAGAAGCTGAGTCTCGCTGCACAGTACTGTTAACAAGGTCAGACAAATGCAGCCCTTCCTTTCCTGGTGCTTTGCTATTTTCTTGGTTTATTTATATATTCAATAACACCACCAGCAGCAATTTGAACTCTCCTCTCCTTGGGACACAGATGCCAGGGTAACCTTCAGAGCAAGGGAGTCTGCATATCAGGGAGCCACATTGTTGTCCGACTGAAATAAGGAGGGATGTTGTCATGTATGTAATACAAGAGAAAACCATTATGCAAAATCAATATCTCCTTAAACACAAATTACTCTAATTAGGTTGGGTGTAGAAAGAGTGATCTGTAAAGCAGGGAACTAGATCATTGCAATACTTTTTATTTATTTTTTAAAAAATCATTTAGTAGGTTAGTCAAGACATTTTAGAAGCTCTTTTATGGTTCCTGAGCAGACTTCCTTCTACTCCTTTGCTTTCAAGGTGGCAGCAGAAAGACTAATGTATCATAGGAAGACTACAATAGTTGGTGTAGGAATTGAAAGCTGGCATTGATAAGAGCTCAGACCGGCCCCTCCAGTCAGTTATGAGACAGCACAGGGCTGTGTGGACTAGGGGTGTTTATTGTGTGGTTCTGGGAGAAGTGATGTGTGGAAGGAACATTGGTATTGTTTTTGGCTAAAGCTGCCAAAAAATTAATCTTCATCTCATCATGTTAGAAACAGCAAACACATACAAATGCCTCTGTCAGAAGCATTGTTTTCCACATAGTATTCACACAGAGATTTTTTGAGTCTTCCTATGGGTAAGAAGCAATCCAATATATGTAAAAAAGCAAAAAGATGCACATCACAGAAGTCTAATTCTTGCTCAGGAAGAAAAAGTAATGAAAATGATAGTAACATTAAAGCATGCATTTTAGATGTATTTTTAACTCTGTTCTCCAGTGGGCACAATGAATGTGCTTTTAGATGGAGCCATAGCTTACTTAAACATTAAATGTCTGCAAAATCCAAAGGGAAATAATGCACAACAACCCCTTGGTGTGATGGTTCTGCAGCTGGAATGAAAAATTAGCCTGGCTGTGGCTTGCAGAGGTGGACAAGGCCCCAGCATTGATGCTGAGAGTACCATGCATTCGATCTTGGCCCTGGATAACATAAGAAGAGCAACAAAAGAATCAGGGGCTGGAGAAAGGCTAAGCTGGTAGGCACATGTTTATCCTGGAAGGTGACTGGTTTGCAGTTTCTCAAATGTCCTCTTAATTATCCTCACTTCCTGATTTCACACCTTTGTGTAATCTCCTCCCCTGGACTATAGTGACTCAACTCTGATGAAAAGAAGAGGGCAGAAAGGACAGGATGTTACTTCCAAGATTAGTTCACACGGAAGTGGTGACTTCTGTCCCAGTGGCACTCTTTCTGGTGCTTTCTGCCTGCTTGCTTTAATGGAGCCAGATGTCACGCTGAGAGCCGATGATGGAGAGGCTCCAGTGGCAAGAAGCTGAGGGTGGCCTCCAGCCAACAGCCAAGGAGGAACCGAATCCTGCCTGCAGCCGCTGAACAAGCTTGGAAGCAGATCTTCTCCCAGTAGAGAACTGAGAGATGACTGCAGTTTGGGCTGACACTTTGATGGCCGCCTGTGTGTGCTGCTGAGCCAGCCGACCCAACTAACCCGCACCTGGATTCCTGACTCACAGACACTGATGTAATGTGTGTGTTCAAAGCCATGGAGTTTGGGGGGGTAATTTTTCACACAGCTATAGATATTAAACGAAGCGGAGAACAGAAACTTCTGACAAATCAAGCATTACCTTCTAGAATGGCTTTAGTCTCAACAGCATTTTCTTGTTTTTAAAAGAAAATACCGACAACACTGTCATCTATGGCTGGGCATGTAGATGAGAGTAAGCCATGGTACGCCTCAGTGGATCAAGCAAGGAAAATGTTGCCACGCGCATAATACAGGAGAAAACCATTCCCCCAAATCAACATTTCTTGATTATAAGTCAATAGGAAGTACTAGACTAGAAAGGTTTTTTTTTTTTTTTTTTTTTTTTTTTTTTTTTTTTTTTTTTTTTTTTTTTTTTTTTTTTTTTAGTGGAATTGGAAAGAAACCAAAGTTTGCAAAAAAATTGGCACTGGCAGAACACAGGGGAGAGAATAGCCAAGTTCTCTTAGAATCACAGTTCTGAAAGTCAACACATGTTCCGGTCTGGGTATAACTATCCCCCGAAGCCTCATGTGGCGATAGGCTTGATCTAGAATGTGTGAGGTTTGCATTGATTCATGGTGCAAAGCTAGGCTCAAGGGCACTAGGATTAAGAGTGTGAGTGCTGCCCGCCCCAAGTAGTCTGGATAAATAAAAAGGACCTGGAAGATGCTGTTAACCCTCTCTGGTTTGTTCCTTCTGTGCACCATTTTGTTTTTCCTCTGAGATGCTGATTTTGCATCTCAGCCTCAGGGCCTCAGAGATTATGAACTGAAATGTCTACAGACTGTAAATCAAATAACCCCCTTCCCTTTTAACTGTGGGTGTTGGGTATTTTGTCTCAGCAAAGAAAAAGAAAGTAACTAATGCAACATGGATGTTACTAATGAGTTTGAGTACCTATTACTAGTGACAGCCAGCTAAAGGGTTATTGTCTCAGGAAAGACCAGGCTAGGAGAAGAATGGATGGTGAAAGGCCTAGCTGGAAGTCAGACCAGCAAGAGTAGCAACATAAGCAGATAGCTACATCCAAGACTTACATAAGTATAGAGCTTTTAGACATTTTTCTTTCTTTTAGGTCCAGATATTAATGTCACATATGACTTCTGCTGTTGTCACACACAAGTACCCATTACAACAAACAAATGGATGAGCGCCCCCTGCAGTCCAGTGAGACTTCATTTACAGAAGTAGGCTGCAGATCAAATATGACCTGTAATCACATCTTGCCAACCCCTCGGTGTGGAATGAGGTATCCTATTATATAACAAAGAAATTTTAGAAAGAACAAAACCAAAGCCAGCATTGGCAAGGCTAATCTAACAAGTGGGTAAAGGGAAAAATGAAGAATCCAGAATTGATAGGCTGGATGGCCTAGACTAGTGCTCTGTCTGATGTGGGGCAGAATTCTTTGATCAAAGCAGACAAGCAAGGAAAGGATAGTGAAGGTGGAGACTAGGGACAATCCCAAGGTGAACAGACAAAGATGAGAAGAAGAAATGACCAGCATACTGCTAGGAAACTACATTGACTTAAAGTGAAACATTCTCCTTACAAGACAGAAAGAGACAGCACTTGCTTCAAAACAAAATGGTACATGAACCAGACTGCATCTGGCCCATTCAGTAACTGGCAGTAATTTCTCATTTTTCTCCACCTACTTCAGTCCTAGAGCTCAGCCCCCTCACCAGAAATGCATTTATTGACATTCTACATGGTTAATTTGTTTCTAAATTTCTTCTTAGAATTCAAAGGAGCAGTTTGATGTGAGAGATTCCATTTATACTTGGAGAATAAAACTATAATTCATCTTTTATGCCCTTCTGCCTGGCATGACAAATGAAACTCAAATTGTCATCCTTTGTTGAGAACCAAACACCATCTTGAAATTGTTTATTCTTATTGTTTAAAATAAATTCTGATTCTAGATGGCACTTCTATCTTGGGAAAACAGTACACATTTAAGAAATTAAGTCACAGTACTTTTTCTATTGAAATAATTTTATTTTATTCAGAATACTGTTTGTCAAAAATTAGAATGTTTCTATATTTTCTTTTATATTTTTTCAGATGTTAGGTAGGATATTGAGTAATCAGACAAGATCAGAGTCTCAGTTCCAACTCTGCTATTTGTTAGACTATGTAATCTTGGGGAAAGTATCTAATTTCATTTTGTTGCATTTTTGTTTTATTTTCTCTCTCATTTTCAAGGAGAAAAAAGTAGCATTAAAGACAGTTATGGCTTTCTAATAAGATTTTGAAAGAATTCAGTAAGTTAATAGAATCAGTAAGTGAATATATAGAAGCATATGCTACAAATTTTAAAATTTCATAAGTATCAGGTAGTATCATTTGTCAAACATTTATTTTGCTCTGATTTTATACTAGGCACTATGTAATGAATGAGGGAAATAAAACCCAATAAGACAAGTATTTTCTTCAAGAGTAGTCTACTTTCTGTTGTTAAAACAAAATACCTGAGACTGGTATTTTGCAAGGAAAAGAGGTTTGTTTTTCTCTGAGTTCTGGAGGTTCAAGAGCTCGGTATCAGCTGCCCAACTCTGGAGAGGGCAGAGGACAGCTCAGCAGCAGGAGTTCCAACAAGAGTAACTGGTGGTGGATGCAGAAGAGAGGGTCAGGTCAGGTACTGGGTTCCCTCACACACAGTACATGTTCATGAGGAAAGCAGTCTAATGTCTGAGGCCGAGGTGTTCCGTCCCACAATCTGTATGCTACACTGAACATTAGGACTACAAAGGCTTAAATGGAAGTGATAACATGACAGTTTTTAATTTCAGAAAGCTAATAATTAGGAAGAAATGAGTAGAAATGGCTAGAAGAAATAAATAAATACAACCCTAGGTAATATTTTCCTAATTAATTAATTTATTGAAAAAATAATAAATATACATCTCAACATAAATGACACATTTTTGTGACACATATATGCATCTTCCAAAGAAAGATGAAAGTTAGTGAGAAACTATCATTTAAATTTAGTGAAAGAATGATTATTTTTGCTTTTCTACATTTTCCTGTCTCATCATCTGCTTGATAAGAAATGACTGGATTCTTACAGCTTTCTCTGCACTCACTCATCATGACTTGTTTTGTTTGGAGATAATCCTGGCTCACCCAGATACAGCACTGGAAAAGGGATGAACATTTAATTGCTTTTTCAGATAATTGTGAATATTTTTCTATGCTAATATAACAAAACTCAAAATATGGTAGTTTCTTAATGGTTAGTTGCAATGTAAAAGTGAAATCATATCAGTAATGTTTCACACTTTGTTGTATTAAAATTCATAGGTCCACCTTGCACTTTACACTAGTCTTTTGCCTACGCAAGACTTCATATGATGTCCATTTAGAAAAACAGAAGATACGCAAGCCTTCCAAGTGTTAATGTATTTTATTATGTAATATAAAATAACACATTTGTGAATATCTCCTTTATTTATCAGAAAAGTCTTTAAGACTTGGGAAATTGTCAGTCTCATAGAGACCAATACAAATTTTTCAAAATTCTAATTTTTGCTTGAAAGCTCATATGTTATCACTAGCAACACTCTTTTTCCTTGAAAAAAACAGGTTCACTTTGGGTGACTGACCCTCCTGCTTGCCCAAGACTCCTGGGAAATTGCCTCAGTATTAAGACCAGGGATGTCTTTAAAGGCATTCGATTTTGAGCACATGTCTACCAAGAGCCTATGTCTATGTAACTATAGCTTCTCTGTCACTCATTCCTTCAAGTTAAAAGTGGGGGTCTCCAGGAAAAGTTACTGTGCAGTGAACAATTCACATTATCAAGAAGGCCCTCCACACCTGTCTTTCATTGGTATGTAATCATTATACTTGGTGGCTATTTTCCATTTAGTCACACAGAATACCAAAATGACTGATACTTAAAGGTTCATGTTAATAATGTTAATTTTTAGTGCTTCATCAAAGTCATTCTTAAATAACTTTAAATGAAAATGTGTGACTGTGAAGAATAGAATAACCACCAGTAGTCTGGTGCCCTTGCCTTGATACACACTAAGTTTGACCCACCTTTGGGTCAAATGTCACTATCAGGGCAAATGTCTGCACAGTTTAAAAAAAAGAAGGCTAATAATACCTACTGTATAATTAGCGTGGTTTGACCTCATGTACCCAGTATTCCCAAAGGTCTATAAATGATACCTGAGGAAACTCTGTCCAAGGGCCAGTCTTCCCAAATGCTGTCTCTGTGCCACAATTGATTCCACTATTTGTCCCCCTTGTGAGTTTGGAATTTCTGTACGCTTTCCTTCTCTCCAAATGTCTCCTAAGGGTTAGAAGGAATTTTGGTTTTAGATTCACAAACTCTGACTGTCCCCTATTTTGGATAGTAGGATAATGATACTTTGCGTACACATCTACATACATTTATTTTCAGTGATGTGACAGTTCTTTATTTCCCATTTTCAAAGAGAAATCACATGTGTGATTTCAACATGATGTTCCAGCCCCTCCTCCTAAGCAGTGGGCAGAATACAAACGACAACTTTATCTGCATCAGGTCACCACCCTGCTACATATTACAATGCTCTTGTCATCCAAGCAGAGGTCTAGTGTATTAGGATATGGGTTTAGATGTTTCTCCAAAGCCTCCTGCAGTCTAGGTAGGGATTTTTCAGGGGTGATTGGATCTACAGGGTGTGCCTGATTCGTGATGAAAAAATAGGATTAAGGGTGTGCGGATTAAGGGTGATTAATGATTTACCAATCCACTGATTGGTTCCGCACTGTCCTATTCCCAGCAGCATGGATCATGGATACAATGCAAGGAAGAGAAAGAGGCTTTTCTAGTCTCCTGCTTGGTTTGCTACTATCTACCCACCATGAACTCTTTTTCTCTGTGATGCCCCTCTGTCATCTACCAACTTGCCTTGGACCCAGCTAATTATGGGCTGAAACCTTTCAAATAGTGAGCTAAGTAAACCTTTCCCCCCTTAGCTTTGGGTGTCAGGTATTTTGTCTCAGCAATGACAGAAACATAACTAAGACAACTGACATTGGATGAAAGGAGAATGGAACCATTTTCAAGTAAGGGAAAGTATTTATTTTTATTATTATACTATAGATATCAACAGATTTTATTTCAAACTGTCATATATACTTAATATATGTAATAGATCTTTCTAGTGAGAAATCGCCACTGCAATTACACAAGCGAGCACGACCTTGAGTAACCTTGAGGCCCTGAAAACAAGGTCATGTAATAGAAAGCTGCCTCTGGGCCACTCTTCCTCAGTCTTAAAGGGGCTCAGGGTTCCTTTCATCTGTTGGATCATCTGCCAGAGGCTGATGAAGACCGAAATAAATGAAGTTCAGTGATGACATTTTGCTGCATTTGGGGTTGGAAATAGCTTTTATTTTATGTTTTTATAAAAAAGGAACAGATAAAAAAAGGAACAGAAGTTCCAGATCAGACTGACTAGAAGTTGGGTTCCCTGGAGGCATAGTGCTATTCTTTGGAATCAGGAATAAGTCAGAATGAATCTGTCTTCACAGTTGTACTTTTTACTGATGGGCCTCTTCAGCTTGATTAAACATTTTAAATGCACTCTTACGGACTTCACAGCATCCACCAAGTGGGTTTTCTGGCTCTGTTTGTTTTGTCTCCACTGAACCCAATGTCATCACCATGTTCTTGTCACTGTATCACTATATCTGACATCCACACCTTAGGAGAAAGATCTATTTTGGCTCAGGGTTACAGTCTGAGGTTGGCTGGTGCCAGGGCAGAAAAGCATTGCAAAGGGGCAAAGTGGAGGAAAGGCTGGTCCCTTCACAGTCTCCACCCAGTGACAGAAGGGGAGGCAGGGAGGGAGATGGACCATCCTAAGACACTCCCCAGTGACCCTTCCCTGTTCCAACCAAACCCCACCTTCAGCTATGAGCCCTGTACTCTAGTCACCTTCCAAAAGCTCCACCTTTGAGTATGTGGGAGTCTTGGAGCACATGTAGATAAAAACCCAAACATCCAGGAAAATGAAAGCTTCATAATTTGTCCAAGATCACACTACTATAAGTGTCTAATCTATTTGTGCAGTCCTCCTTCCCATAGGCAACAGTGGTTTTACAGAAACCTTTATGATATAAGGAAAAAGTGGGGTTTGAAAAATTAAATAAGATAGGTTAAACTTTATTGCACTAACACAGCACCATATTCTGGAGGAAAGTGCCAGAAGCATATCTCCCAGCATCCCTTGCAAGTGTTTCTAGGTTTCTAAGAGTTTCTGAGTACGAGGTCCAAGAGAGGCAAATGAGATTTTATTGTTTTCGCAGAGGTGTAGCCTCAGTGAATTTGTGTTTTGTAGAAGACTCCAGCTGGTTCATGCTTTTGGTATACAATTTGCAGTATCCTACCTTTTACCAAACACTTCTAGTGGTTTCTGAGGGTTCCTGCAACTTTCTAGTTCTGTGAAAGTTAATGATGGACCCAAGAATAAAGAGAAGTTTTACTTGTCTTTGAAACTTCAGCTTTTCACCAGACTCCTTGGATTCTACAATGCCTAAATTAAATTCTTACCTGTTTGAAAAGCTTTGCGTGGCTTACCATTTTGTGAAAAGCACTGATTGGTAAGTTCCTCATCCCCAGTAAAATGAAACAGCAATCAGAAAAGATGAATAAATCTTCAAGAACAAGATTGTAAGTAAAACTAAAAGAAAGATCAACACTGTTCTTTTTTAAATTGAATTTGTTGGTACATTTGAGTATACATTATGATAGCATTCTTCTTTGAGAATTTGTACTTGTCCATGATATATCTTGAATTATTTTTTCCATTCCCCTGCTCTCCCTTCAGCCCCTCCATACCATCATATACATAAGCTATTTATTTTGTTTTGACCTTCAAATATTTTCTTTCCCTTCCTTGCTTTCCCCCCACTGTTATTTCCCTTCTCCTTTGAAGATTTTCTTCCCATATCACCTTGAATGCACCCAGTTTCATTTGACGTTTTTCTTTTGGTTCTGGTGATTCAGGTAAGTAAGTAGAAGCTGATATATTAGAAAGTAGAAGGCAGAAACTCAATGCATATAGGGGGAAATAGTGACAAGTAACCTGAATCCTGTGCTGCAGATTCCTGGAAGGCTTGAAGAATTCCAGAGAAACTTGAAGGTGACTGAATAGGATGGTTTAAAAATAGATGAATTTATTGAAAGTGTAGTTTAGGAACTGGCCAAGTTTTCTGTAAAAGATCATATCTTTATAACAAAATGTCTTAAGCTGGGTTGTTTATAAAGGACAGAAATCTATTTCTCATGGCCCCAGAAGCCAGAAAGTCCAAGACCAAGGCTTTGGCAGACTTACTGTCTGAGGATGGGCATCTTCTTAGGGTAATCTCCCCTGTTGGAAGAGGGGAAAGTGGAGCTCTCCAAGGCCTCTTGTCAAAGGCACTAATACCATTTGTAAGGACTCTGTTTTCTTACTATAACCACCTCTTGCAGGCCTGACCTCATAATAATGTCTCATTGGTGGCTCAGTGTGAACATGAAATTTTGGGAGACACAAACGTTTAGAATGTAAGAGTCCAGATGGTAAATGATTTAAGTATTTGCATCTTACAATTTCTGTAATAGCTCTTCAGAGCTGTTGGTGCAGTATGAAAGTAGCCATAAATGACACTTAAAGTGAAGGTATTGTGAAAGGATAAGAAAATACTCAATGGGAAAAGAGGGGTTGGGATAAGTAAAGAAGGGAAAGAAAAAATTTGATGGTTAAAAAAGGAAACAAAGTGTGTGTGTGTGTGTGTGTGTGTGTGTGTGTGTGTGTGTGTATGGAGCCGGGTTTGCAGGGGACAGGGGAATGGAAAAAGGGGATTAAGTCATCTCATGTACTGGGACAAATTCTAAAAGTCAATTGTGAACATAACATATAAAAATGTACCAATAAAATCAATTTTTAAAAAAGGAAAATCACCTGTGATGTTGGAAGTCCTCTGTAACTCACAAACAGTGATAATACTTAGGATGGTTCTCTGAACCCTGTGATTGGCAATTAAGATCCATATGCCAAAGCCAACTGGATGTCTTTTTGTATAAACCTTTTTGGAAACATTATAAAAGTGATGAGCAGAGCAAAGCTTCTGTTATAAAACAAAGGCATATTATGTTAATCCTACAGGGTATAGTTTACTGGCCCTTATTTGTATCATTAAGATCAGCCATTAGAGTGTGTGGGTCTCCTCCTCCAAGATAATGCGAGAAGTTTACCACTGAAAAGGTTGAAATAAGGAGTCAATAGCTGAAGGCACCAGACAGAGAAAGGGAGTGATTACAAGGTGAAAATGGAGGAAATACAAGAAAATCCTAACAACTGGATCAGAAGTACAGTAGAAATCTTACATGGTCTGTCTTGAAAATATGGAGGTAAATAACAAAACACTAAAAAAATTGACAGGGACTGTTGAAGAGAAATGACAACCACAAGTATTATGAGCTACCGTTTCATAGGTACTACAGTACTGTAATAATTTAGATTTTAAAGTGTATTATTTGGAAAAATTATAGTCAAGAAAAATAATAGTAGATGAATTTAAAATGTTGCATGTATGTTTATGTTTATCAGATCCATATAGAATCAGTAATGCCAGTACAACTATCTTTGTTTCAGATAAAGAGGCCAAAAAGTGAAACCTTAAAGTTGAATAACATAGAAAATGGTATTGCCTTAGAGAAGGTAAATATATTGGGTTGAGTTGCTAAAAGCAGAAGAAGAGGTCAGTAAATTAGTAGGAGGTATTGATAGAAATTACAAATACAGAGAATCCTGTGGAGTGATTAAACATCCATAACCACAAGTGTGAGCCAAGAACACTGTTGGACACCAACCAGTCCAGCTGGGTTGAAGATCTTGGCCAAGACAAAGCAATACTGGCCTCGCTCCTAGTTGTCCTGGCTATGAGTATCCTTCTCATGCTAATGATGCAATAAGAAATGCAAATTGAATAAAAAATTATTAGTTAGGTGCAGAGTAACTCATGCTTTAGTCAACTTCACTTTGGAGGTATTGCAATAGAATTTACAGGGTTAAGGCATATGTGCATTCATGAGGCTGTAGGGCTATAAATAAAAATGAGCAGTTATTATTGACTGGTTTTATATTTTTCTGATACCATTGAAGTAGGTGTATGTTAGTAATTTTTCAATCCCTTACCTGCTTTACCAGTAGACATCCCTTCAGAGAAGGGAACTGGAAGACAGAGCTCAAAATTCACAGTCCAAGACTTTGAAAATTTACTCAGACTACTAAAAATTATCACAACTGCCTCCCCCAAGTGCTCTATTTCTTGCTACCACCAAAGAGGACAAAGTCTATGTAAATCTGCATATATAAGGAAGAGAAAGCTCACAACAGATTGGGATTTTGCAACAAAAAAGAAACTCTTGAATACCACACCTGCCTCTTATCTGCTAATGACCTTAGATAATTTCCTTCAAGTCTCACTTCCCCTTCTGCTGAAAAGAATAACAGGGGATTGTGATGGTTAATTTTAGGTGTCGGCTTGGACCATGGACTCCTTGTGCATTGGGTTAAACATCATTCTAGATGTTTCTGGGAGTGTGTTTTCAGCTGAGATTAATATCTGAATTAGCAGGACTGAGTCGATTTTCCTCTCCAGTGTAGGTGAGCCTCCTCCCTCGTCCAGTCTGTTGAAGGCCTCAGTAGAACAAAACAGCTGAGAAAGGGAGAATTTGTTGTCTTCTGCTTGTTTTTCTTCAAGCTGAAACACAGGTCCTCTTCTGATTTTGGACTTGGCCTTAAACTGAAGTTTATACTTTCTTCTCTCCTGACAGTCCAGCTGCCATCTGTAGACTTGAGAGCTCAGTTTACAAAATCAACCATGCCAATTTCTTATAAAAGTATAGGCAGATTTGTATTTTTCTATTGCATGCAGTTCTCTGGTGCCGTGACTTACACAGAATAATACCTGCCTCATGTGGGTTTCTGAGAAAAGGCTTTATTTAGTACAGTACACTAATAACAAGTATACACACACACACTAAGATAACTCTTATTGTATGTTCTTAAGAAAAAAAAGTAGAAACATTGTTATTTTTTCAGGATAAGAGGTAGAAAGTCATATATCACCATATAAACTTTGCAGCTGGATAGAAACTACTCCTTACCTATTGTTGGATTTTGGACCACTTATCTTACCTTGAGTCATCTCAGTTTCCTCTTCTATCTAATGGAGTCTGTACACATTTATCAAAAGTTTTTGAGCATAAAATGTGCTAATACAGATAACCTCTTATTCAGTAAATGGGAGCATTATAGTTAGAGGTCCAATGACTGCCCAAGACAACCTAATTCCTTAGTACAGAGGGGATCCTGATCCAACCCCCTGAGGGTTTAGCCAGACACCATGGACACTTTAAAACACTTCTATGGCTAGAGAGTCATTCTCTGTTACAACTGAGAACAGTGTCTCTGTGTCGGCTTGAAAAGAAATACATACTTTCGTATATGATGTTCTCCAAACGTGCTATTTTAATGAGTGAAGGAAACCTTCACTTTGGATGAACAGGTCCTGTCTTTCCTCTAGTAGCCACTGAAATAATGTTGTCTTCTGAAGAGAGCCAGCCATCTTACATCTTAAGCTCCTTTTAGTAATTTAATTAAAACTCTAAATGGCTAATACCCAGCCTCCTAGGGATGAGGGTGAAGTTGTGGGAACGGTAATTGAAAGTCTCTATGGAATAACATGCCCATGGCGACATAAAGCATTGAGTATCAGACATCCAACATCGTCATTCATAATTGCTCAGAATGATTTCTCAGACTGGCACTGACAGAAAAGTGGAACTACATTATGTACTAGAAGATAAATTTATTTTTTATAAATAGTTATAAAGACAAGAGAAAAGACAAAAACCATACAACCTGCCTCCAGCCTTCAAAGCACTCACCTACTGATAGGAGAGGTACAAAACGACCACAATAGTCAACACTTCAGAAGTGACCTGATTTCCCTTCATTGCATCAGGATACATATGATTATTTCACGAATAATGTGAATCCAGCCTTTACATTACAGTGTACATTGAACACACATTTATTCGGTGTCCTTGTTTGTCTGAGGCAGCCATGGGTACTTATTTTCAAGTAGGACTTGCTTTTGAAAACTGCATAACCCAAGAAACCTGAACTTTCACAAGATAGTGACAAACAAAGATGATGTCCGGAAAGAACCCCAAATCCATCGCCGTGTTCAGAGCACTGAACATTTCCTGGAATGTAGGGCACAGCTTATCACAGCTCTGTGTAGTTATCCTGAATGAGCACTTGATATTCGAGTCCAATTTAGAGTAGATGAAGCCACAGTCTCACTGTCTCGCTGCTGATTATAAAGGCCCCTGTGGCTTGCCTAGGGGGCCTTTGAAAACCAAGGGAGCATTTTAAATGGTTTTTCTCTTTGCTCATGCCTTTATATTTATTTAATAAATAATAAAATTCATCTCATTCATTATGATAAAATGCGACATCTAGGTTTTTTATTAATTTCTTTGGGAGAATGGAGGAGGCAATGATCAGGACTTGGGAGCCATCCTTCTGCACAATGATCATATGCAATGTGCACACTTAACTGTACTCACCATTGCACACATATTTTGCATTGGATTTTAACATATTCATGTTCCCTGATACTGGGCAAAACTAAAGTTCTATTGACTTTGGTAAAGGAATAAAAATAGTATAGGAGTAATATGTTTAGCATGTGTATTAATCTGTTTTGCCATACGGTAGCATATTTGTCATAGGTTGCATATCAGGTAGCATACAGGCTACCTGATGCTGGGTAACAGAAGAAAACGGGTTTATTTAGCTCCCCGTTTTGGAGGTGAAATGCTGAAAATCAGCCCACAGGTAGCCCACATGTTCAGCCACTGAAGAGGCTCATGCCACGTACATCATAGCATGTGAGGCCGTCAGGTGAGAGAGTGTGAGAGAGATCACATGGAGAGGAAGATGGAGAGGGACCCAGGACCAGACTCACTCTTTCATAACAAACTCCAGTGAAACCTAACCAGAGTTCCACAGAGCAGCATCCACTCCTTTCCAGGACAGCAGCCTCAGAACCTGAATGACCTCCCTCAAGGGCCCACCACTTCCTACCACACTGAGGGCCAAGCTTCCAGTACAGAAACAATTAGAGGACAAATCAAACATACTCCACCGGTAAGGATAGGAGGCAGGAGGGGCTAACAGGAAATTAGGCTTTTGCAACTTAAGGACCAATGCTTGAGTATCGCATTTGCCTTTTAATAGTTGATGGCATAGAACAAGCTTCTCAGAGCTTCAGTTTTGTTTTCTCTTAAAATATATTCAAGAGAGAGGCAAGGGATATAGCTCAGTGGCAGAGCACTTCCTTACCCTGCATGAGATTCTAGGATTCCCAGCACCACTGAAGACAAAGTATATTCGCAAGGCTGTGATGTTTAATTCTAAATGTCAGTTGGACTGCCTCATGGGATGTTCAGGTGTCTAGTTAAACACTAGCCATAGGTGAGAAAGGAAGACTCCTGGGAAGATGAACAAATTCCAGTGTGCAGATTCATGACTCGGTACCTGAAGAGTGTATTAAAAAATCTTAGATAATGGGAAAGTGTCAGGAAGGAAGGGAAGAAGATAAAAGGCAAAGAAAGAAGAAGGTAGGAAAGGGGAGAGGGAGGGAAATTGAGTAGAAAAAAGAAAAAGAGAAAGGAAAGGAGAAAAGGGAATGTGAGGAACGCAAGCAGAGTTCATCAGAAATTCAACAAACTCATATTCTCACCACCAGGGAGGAAGCTAGGGACAGGATATACATACCTATCTCAATCCCATTCTAGGACTGAGATACAAAGGTCACCTTATCTCGAGGGAGGGTCACAAACTGTGACAGTAGGGGCTCTCAAGAAGGGCTTCAAAACAAAGCGGAAAGACCCAGGTTGGGTCTTCAAGTGCAGCAGCGACACCAGCAGGCTTGGAGGGGTACTGTGTTTTTAATCCTCAAGCATGGATGACTTTTCACTGGCAACATTAATTTACTGTTTGAGACTCCTTCTGCAACTGGAATTGTAGAAGAAGTACAGATGAACTTCTGCTTGAGGCGAGCACTGTGGGAAGGAGCAGTGTACAGGGCCTGCAGTGTTCAAGGACTCAGAGTCAAGGGCAAGGCAGGTTCACAGACCAAGGAGAGAGGCCAGGAGGACACAAGCAGGTCCCAGGACCAGCCACAGAACAACCTCAGCCACTGGGAGACCTTTTGTTGTCTCAGATGGTATCAAGAGCAGGAAGTGGCAGCTGAACCAAGCAAGGGGAGGTAGACATCTGGCTCCCAGTCCACAGGGACTGATACAGACTTACACAGGGAGGATTTCCTTCTTGTTCTTTCTTTTAGTTGTTCCTATTACCATTTTGTGAGTAGGAATTGGTGTTTTTGTCTGTGCAATTTTGTCTTTGCTCAGTCCCTGGCGAAAAAATGTAGGCGTGCTCCAAAAAAATCCTTGAAACTTAGCCAGTTTCTACTTAGGATAGCAAAGAGAATTGCATATATTTAAAATACATTCTCCATTGCTTATACTTTCCATTCATTGAGGTTTTATATTTTTAAGTCTATTTTAGCAGCTATTCTTGTCTACTAATGCATTGTATGATAGAGTGCTCTCTGACAACTCACGTGGCTCTCCTTTCCCTTGTTCTTTGTGTGACTTCCTTCCATGACACGCTCCCTTTATGAAGTTTTGTTTCATGAGAAGGACAGCTTAGAAGGTAGTCTCTTCAGGGACTGCTCACGCTCTTTCTAGGTCTATATGCATTGATCTCTCCTTCCACAAATGTTTGTTGAGCACCTACACTCTGTCAACTACAGTTGGAGGCACTGGGGTTAGAGCAGAGGGAGGGAAGACACAGAGACAATTCCCTGCCTTTATAGAGATTATGTTCTAGTTGGGGGAGCCACACTGAAATCAGCAAGTAGACTAAGTGCAGTCACATACTGCACAGTCAAAACCACACAAGTAATGATGGTCCTATAAAGCAGTATCACCCAGGGACCTTGTAGCCACCTTAGGTTTATGTAGGTACATTCTATGACATTCACCATGTGATGGAATCACCTGATTATACCCCATTGAACTTTTTCATGCTGATAAATGTTAATAAACACATGATTTTTCTATGTTACAGAACATGCCCATAGTTTATTCCTTCTTATGGGAAATTTTCTGCCAGATGTATATATCACTTTTTCTTTGTTCATTCATCAATTAATAGACATTTGAATTATTTCTACTTTTTAACTATTATGAATAAGATTGTAATCAACATGGCTATAAAAGTATCTGCTTATATTTCTTTTTTCAATTCTTTTGGTTATATAACTAGGAATGGGGCATTTCCTGAATTGTATGATAATCCTTTGTTTAGGTTTTTAGGTACTATCAGTTGTTTTCCACAGTGATTATATCATTATACACTTCCTCCAAAAATAGCAGTGTATGTGAGTACCAATTTTTCCTTGACTCACCAAAATCTGGTACTTCGATATTAAAAAAATATATTTTCATGAGTGTTAAATAGTATGTCATTGTGGTACGGGTAATGAGGATATTCTTGTATGTTTGGGGCCATTTTTACATCTTCTTTGGAGCTGGATATGGTGGTGCATGTCTTTAATCCCAGTACTTCGGGAAGCTGAGGCAGGAAGATAGCAAGTTCAAGCCCATTCTGGACATTTAGTAATTTAATGAGAACTTGTCTCAAAACAACCAAATAAACAACATTTTAAAAGGGGATGATATAGCTCAGTAAAATAGCTCTAGGTTTAATTCCCAATGCCATAAAAAAAATGAACAGTTGTATATCTGCTTGGAGAAATATATATTCAAATTTGTATTCTATATCTGTTGCTAATAATAGAATACAGACTGAATAACTTAGAAGAGTAATCCCATTCTCATCACTGATTTTCTGCATTAGTCTATTTTTGGTTTCTATGATGAAATACCTGAAAGAAGCTTCTTGATAAATCAAAAGATGGTTAGTTTGATTCTTGACCCTGGAGTATAAAGTTGAGGGGCGGCATCCAGTGATAGTCTCCTTATTGACAGAGTCCTGAGGTGGCACAGGGCATCACAACACAAGAGGCAGAGAACTCGCATGCCCAGCTCTCCAGGCAAGAGTCCCTCTACTTATAAAGCCATGAAGATTCAACCATGGGCACTCCATCCTAATGATGTCATCTAGGCTCATTGGCCCTGAAGGCTGCACCTCTAAATGCAGTGGCTGGTTTAGGTGTTCTCCCATCTAATACCTCATGGTGGCGGTTGAATTTCAAGACATAAATCCTTGAGAACACGCTGAAACTACATCTGAACCTTAGTAAAATGTTTTGCCCGAATGCAAATTTGGTTGTCTTCTTATATTAATGGTGACTTTAAGGAGTTCTTTCTCTCTTCTACATATTCAACCCTTACCAGGTCAGTGATTTGAAAAAGTTTTCTCTTCGGAGAGGTCCTGCTGAGAAAACAAGATTCCAAAAGGTCAAGAAAAAGAAAATAGAAAACCATAGAGAACAGCAACCAGCAGGCTATTCTTTAAGAGTTTAGTAAGCAAAGCAGGGGAGGTAAGTCAAGAAAGTTCATTTTGGAATGCCGTGGAATGTTTAAGTGTGTAGAAGACAGCGACAGAGCAAGAGGACAGTCACAGATTCAGAAAGTGAGTCATTCAAAAGGGGAGAGTCTAGAGAAGGGAAGGGTCTGAAGACATAGCTGGGACTCCAAAATACAGAGCAATGGCAAGAAGTAACTTTGTTGTCCTGATTTCAGAAGGAAGCTGACAAAATGAGACTCCTTGTTCTCCCCACCATGTCACAAGGGAAGGAAGATACTTTACAATAAATTGACTCAGTATTTGAATGTATGATTTCTCCCACAGAAAATCAAGACTTTATTATTCAAAGTAGACTCAAGATAAGGCATCATGCCTTGGCTTGTTCATTGCAGACATGAAATCCAATGTCTTGAAAACACCTAGATTTTCTGCGACGCCACATTTCCAGAACAAAATATGTGCAAAGAATGGCTTCCTGTTGCTCATGCTAAGGCAACGTGCTGGAAATTTCACTCTGATAAACCCACCTCTGTGACTCTAGGAAGGCTTTAGTTTATGCTGTGATTATCCTATTTCAAGGTGGAGAGGAAAGTAGCATCAGCTAGTTGTTCCTGCAAAATGAGCTTTATGTTATTTCTACAGTGCAGCAACTTTCTGTGAACAACAACAACAACAAAAAAGTTGAGAAATGTCCCATTGCTTTTCCCATTCTTGGAATCTATGCATTCATTATTATAATGAAAGACCTGAAAAGTCCTAAAGGGAAGAAAATACACCTAGAAAACCCAAGTACACCAAACTTCCTTTCTCTAAGGATTGCTCTGTTATGTGTCGGCGCCCCTTACCCTGCCCAGGGCTAGAATTCTGGAAAATGCATTTGAGAAACACTGCGGATGCATGAATTCTTCTCTTGTGTATTCTTTTCATTAGTTTCATCTCACAAATCTCAGAAGAAAAGCTGATTCATCTTTGCCACTGTTTGTCTTGCCCCCTGCAGTTCCATTACTCTTGCTTCTCTACAGGAAGCATTTCTATATATGGAACCCTTCAGAAATCGGCGTCCTAATAAAAGCTGAAATGTATACACATACATATTCATCTATACACAACCACATAGATATATGTATGTGTGTGTATCACTGTTATTGTTATTATTGTTATGATTATTGCCTCAATTTCTTTTACTGTTCCAAACTCTGGCACCCCTATGGTATTTTTATGGGTGCTTCTGTGTTACATGTTGTTTTCCAGCAGAGATAGCTCACAGGATGTGGAAATGTGCTCCAGAGTTATGGAAAAGGCTGCAAATTGGCTCCGTATGAAAACCCTGCCTAACTGCAAGGTGGGGAAGAACCCAGCTTCCAGCCTGCCTGCGTGGATGTCAGGAGAGATGAGCAGTTGGTTTGTAATGAGCTGGTTCGTTGAACCTATAGCATCTTCCTTGCTGCTGTGATCTTGGGCCCCTTCTGTAATTATTATAAAGCAATTCCATAAACATTAATACCATGTATTAAACATATGTGAGACCGTCAGATCACAGACACTGAAATAACAACAGAATGTTAACAAGCACAAATGTTTTGTGTTTGACAAAGCGTAGCACAAAACTTCCTTAAGTGGTGCCTTTCTCTCTGAAATATGTCACTGAGTGTGGAACATAATGATTCATAGCAGATAAATAACAAACAAGAAACGACACCCTGAGAATGGAACTCTACAAAATAGGAATCTGAATTCCAGTTTTAAGGGAACAGTTTGAGTGCCTTTTCCTCAATCTAGAATTTATAAATTAATACAAGAAGGAAGATACTTGATAAAAAAGGACATTCTAACCCTGAAATACTTAGGGCACAGAAAGAAACTTGACCAAGAACATGGCCAATATGGAATGGCAGGCATCTAATTACAGGTTGTACCAATGTTGCTGCAATAGTCATGTCCCATAGAAGTCAGATAAATAAAAGTAGGGGAAGCTGGGCATGGTGGCTCACGCCTGTAATCTCAGCACTTGGGAGGCAGAGACAGGAGGATTGCTGAGTTCAAGGCTTGCCTGGGCTACATAGTGAGCTCAGGCCCAGCCTGAACTACAAAGTGAGACCCTGTCTCAAAAAAAAAAGTGGGGGAAGAATATAACTTCATTAAGCCAGAAAAAATTTTCAAACAAAGAGATTGCACACCTGTGGTGAAATATAGAAATGATGGAAGATCAAATGATTAGACATCAAGAACATTTGTCTTGATGAAAGGAGGAGTTTCCATGATAGGTGAACACTCTTCCTTCCTGTAATCATGGCACCCACCACTAATTGGTAGTGTTCTGCAAGCTTTGCTTTCCTGTAAACTGTGCAGAGCAAATGAAATCTGTCATGCAGGATGCAGCCCGTGCACCACCTCAGATTCAGCTGTTACAATAACAGAGAGTGAGCTCAAAAGCTCTGAGATGAGTTGCATCAAGAATTAGGTTGGAAAGATTCAAATTAAATTTAGCAGGAGCCAGAGAGAAAGAGAATAGGAAGTAATGCCCATTTGTACAACACCCAGCCAGGCTACACAGTTATTCATGAAAGAGAAAGAGAGTAAGTGCAATAGATAAAGGGTTTTAATGATCAATCACATTCCCAAATCAGAAGCTAAATGACACAAAAGCAAACCTGATGAAGCCGGGCATTTAGCTCAAGTAGTACTGCACCTACTTTGGAAGCACAAGGGCCAGAGGTCAATCCCCAGTACCATCCAAAAAAAAAAAAAAAAGCAAACCTAATGAAAATCCATCTGATTTAAGCACTAAGAGGTTTGCAAGGAGGTTTCAGGACTCTGTTTATGTGCAGTGATGAACTCAGGAGAGCAGGTGAAGGAAGCACTGTAAATATGTTTCTGCCGGAAGGAGTTCTGCTCCCTGAGAACACAGGCCAAAAATACAAGTGAGGAAACTGGCTCATGTGTTAGCCAGAAGTTGATGATCAGTGAAGGACTTTTTAATAATAGGAATTACAAAACTTTGCTTAAAACTCTATGGAACGAACCCTGGAGACCAAAGGTCTATTTCATAATAGTAGTAGAAAGAGATGGAAAAATCCCAGGGAGAAAACCTGCAGGGGCCTCGCTGAGTGACAAGAAGCCAGAGGAAATTAGTAAGAGGCCAGACACAGCCCTTGCAAACCAAAGACTCTGAGAGGCAGGAGAAAAATCACAAACTTTCAGCAAGTCAGAAATGTTGAAGAGAACCATTGAAAATGAGGGCAAGTGAATTTAAACTGAGCTTTTCAAAATGAGAGAAATATATATCCTTTGAGATTATAACAGAGCTACAACTGCAGAATCTATGAGGCACCTACATAGAGTGGCTTTGCCAGGCCATGCTGTTTTATCCCTAGGTTCCGCTTTGACTCTGAAATCTTCTTTCCACTCTGTCAATCTCTGTAGTGCTACCATCCAGTTTATCTTTCCTCCAAACTGGGGAAGGATGCAGTAGACTGGACCACAGTGAGCAGTCACACAGCTCAAATTCTGAATCCCAACTCTAGTGCTTAACAACTACTTGTAGCCACTAATTTTTTACTTGTTAAGTGAGAATAATAACATTTATTTAGATGCCATTTTTGAGAATGAAATGAATGACCTATAAAGCAGTCAACACTATACCTCAAACTGAGAGGTTCTCAACAAAAGCTAGCTATTATTTAAAAACAACAAAATTTCACTCTCTAGGGCCGGAGGGTTAGCTCAGTGGTTCCGGCGCCTGCCTCGCAAGC